>JAFFZR010015569.1:0-11540 GCA_018397195.1 Lethrus apterus | reverse complement strand
TTGCGAGCAACCTTGACCTTGACTATATTTGACCTTGAAATATTAATATTTTCGAATCAAAGTCAAGGTCGATGAGGAGGTTGTAGAATAAGTTTGATATCAGCCTCGACTTTGACTATTTCACCTTGAAATATTAATATTTTAAAACTTCTACATTGACCTTGAACCCGGCCTTGACCTTGGCGCGTTTGACCTTGAATGATTTACAATTTAACTTTTTCCTTCAGTTTTGACCTTAAGCTAGATTTTTGTTCTTGACCATTTGACCTTGAAGTATCGATTGGATTTTATATGACCTTGGAGATCGCTATATAACGTTTGTGGATGTGCTACGTATTTATCAGTATGTGTTACAGCAGAGTGACAGTGTAACACAGTTTATCATCAATATGTTTGTCATTATGTTGATATATCAGATTTTGCCTACAACGTTCGTGAAAAGATTCTAACTTTAATACAAAATGTTTTAGCTATTCACAAAGCTATAAAATTAAGCATGGAATGTTTTGGATTGTATTATTTCGTGGCGAAGGAAAATGTGGAAATTAAATCGTTCAATACAAAAAATAAAATTATCTCTTCCGGATCGGATTTATACGAAATTTATCAAGATTTTATGAATGAAATTTTAAGAAAAACGTCGGAATTTCAGGTAAGAAATTTTACTGTATTAATTGTAAAATATGCTTATAGGTTAGTTGTTGGTTACAGTTTTATATCTCGAGTTGAATAAGTAAAATCCATTAAAAGCAAGGATCCATAGTCCGTTACTACTTTTAACACTTTGCAGTTTGTGTTGTGTACCTGTTTTGCATATGGCTATATACTTGAGAAAGAGCTAGAACAAACGAATAATGAATGCACACATATACGCTGTTTTTTCATATAGGGTCATTCCATGCCAAGCGTATAGCTTCATACACAAGAAGTCACAGTTTTTCATAAAATTTTGTAGGACTTAACCAATAAAATGGTACAATTTAAACGATTTGACATTTTCGAAGATACGGCAATGTTTACATTTGTTTCGTAAGTACGCATCTCAACATTTGCGTGCCCTTATTTTGTTAAATACGAGAATTGTAGCTTAAGAAACGTAAGCGGTAAAAGCGATATATATTTTTTTTAAAACCCTAATAAACACGATTTTTTTGCAAAGAGTTTCGTAGCCTACAATTTTGAAGTAATTAGACAAAATTTATTCAACATTTTCGACGTCCTATAAAAAGAAAATTAATAGTGTTCACAGGGCTTTTGGGATACAGAATTTGGAATGTATGCTTGGTCGTCCTGTTTCTCGCTCTGTTCCCGTAATGATCACGCCGCGCCACGAGTATCGCATATCTACCGCTGAATATATCGGTAAAACCCCAGGCTTTATTAATTTTCTTTTCATAGGACATCGAGAAAGGATGAATTTTTTACTAACAACTGCAGAATGTTAGGTCATGAAGCTCTTGATAAAAAAATGTGATATCGCTTTCGGCCAAATTAATAATATTATTTAGAATGTACAATTCTTTGTGAATTAAACTAAATTACGAACGTTCTTCTATGGCACACAATTGCGAAGATACGTATCTTATGAAAACATAATTTCAAAATATTCCTCTAAATTTTATTTATTTATTCTTTTTTTTTATACAAAGCCTCTATACCGTATCTATACTTCATACATGTAAATGAAATAAAATTTAAATTATGTTTCTCAAAAATGTCGTATGACATTTTTCGTTTTTTAATTGGAAAATGTGCTGTAATACTCGAGATTGTTTATCTATGTTATTATTATAATGTTTGTTATAAAAGTTATACCAGGGTTGTACCGGTCAAGACGTCAAATTCTAAAGAAAAATTATATATTCGTTAATTCATTGGAATTACCTCTCTTCTTTATTTCTTACATCCAATTTTTCCTCATAAGAAACAACAAAATCATCATATAAATTGTTCTTTGGATAAATCATTTATTATATTATTACGAATTGAGACTCGCAAATAAATAAAATAAATTCTCAGAAAAAAATTAATGAATATATTGGTTGAAAACTCAAATAATTTTTTAAACAAATTGCAGAATTTGACTTTAGAGGTCTTTTTAAGATGAAAACTTATCAATAATACTTTTTGAAAATATTAAAAAATACAAAAAATATCACTAGTCTTTCGAATTTGTGGCTATTTATTAAATATATCAGTTAGAAAAAAATATCTAAAATTGGTTAGCGTATAGACAAAATCAAACAGCAAATAAAGTAGACGGGAAATGGTAGATCTAACACCGCGCTCGCTTCAGGCGCAGCTTAATGGCCGGATCCCGGAAATTGTGAGCACATATATCTCGCAGCAGATTTATGAAAGTGCTTTTCTTCCGAGTGGGGTAAGGGCGAGGAAGAAATATATACAATACCCTCTTTCTCCGCACATGTTCGGCGGCGTTGTGGACTTTTTTGATCGGAATTCATTGACGATGACGTCGATGATATTGGTGTACTGGCGCGCGGTCGAATAACAGAAATTGAATTTCCGAAGATAAGACGAGCGAGAGAGATCTTTCAAATATTGCTCGAAAGCGGATATTGACAGCCAGAACAATTGAACGCTCGCGAAATGAGATAAAGGAAACAAATATAGTGGGCCAAGGGGGCAGAGGTGTAGTGCGCGGTGGTCGAGATAAACGAGCGGAGGTCAGGGGTCGAACTGTGGATACGCGGCCGCTTCGACCCCTCAACGTAAGTTCAAACATAAACACGTGTGCTCTATCTGGAGCTGCGCTTTGGCATTGTAAAAAAATAATTATGTCGCACTCGGATGTGTACATTTAAATCGATTTTAATTTCGATGGCGAAGTCAACGTGTGAACATCTGCGGCTATTTATGGAACATCAACAATTTCTGTTGATGTAGCGGATTATAATGCCCATAACAATGAACGTAAACTTACTTTGTTTATACATTCCTGAAAAAGATTTGTTAAATAGTACGTATATGTACATTTTTATAGGGTAACAAAATTGCCCAAATAAATATTTTTATTATTTATTTGGGGATTTTCTATCGTACCAATTTCACAATTTCATAGGTTGACTAAATGAATGGGAATGGCTAAAATTAATATATTTATCTGGATTATGGGTCGAAATAATGTATAAGTATTTGGATTTACATTTAGATACATTTTAATAAACCACGCCTTATAAAAAATTAGATGGCTTCTTCTTTTCCTTTATGGTTTGCTTTGTTTGCTAATTTGGTTATTATTTTTTCATGGATGTATCGATCATCTAACCCTCTACCGTGGGGTAGGGCTCCACACACGAACTCACGTTAATACAACATAAAACAGTTTTGTTAGTTATACGAGGCCCAGTGGCGTAAAAAAGCTCTTAATGTACCAAATTGCAGTTGTTTCTTGGATATCTTCGAACTTCGGGACAATAAACGATCTTCTCGGACGGTTGTAGCTCTCAGTCGGGCTCATCTTGGCCTCTTCGACACCGTCTAGTTTGTTGATATCGTTGATAAAAACTTTGATTTACATGGAACAATGCAGCAACGTTCATTAGCTTCCAGCATTCCTACTGCTACTATTGGGCAGCATCTTGTGACAAATGGCTTCTTTCTATCGCTGACTTTTCATTTTATGGATTAGTTTTTACTTTTTTGATAACTTTTTTAGTTGATACGAAAGCCCTAAAACTCAATTAGATTTGTTAAAACACTCGAAGAAAAGCACAGCGGATGTTATTTAAGCATTTATTCATTCCTACTTAAAAATTTAGCAATATCCTTAATTTTTGGCGGTCAGTTTATATATAGATGCTACGACGCGACTTAAATTGGATTAGATTGTATATTGGTTTTGTTAAGCTCGTAGTGAACACACATACTTGTTAATAGGGTGTTATTGTCACGTAAAAATAACCGATCGGTTAAAAAGCACATACACATCAATATTAGATTTGATACACGCGCTTGATTTGCATTGAACGGTCACCTCCGCAGACTAACGTCAGTTTCTGGGCGATCAACCCGTCGTCAGTACGGCTGCTGTGAGCGATCAATGCAAATCGAGTCTGTGGTATTATCGCCAAAGCGGCAGTGTATGTTACTAAAATACTAAAATAACCGGCTTCGAAATTCGCTTTCACGTGCAGTTATTGAGAGTGCATGCGATTTTAACTACTTGGCGTTTTTACGTGACCGTTATTTTCACGTGACGAATGGCGGAAACCCCTATTAACGTTATTTTTATGTTGAAACATTGAAGTAAACGTTACATGTTAAAAGTTTTACGATAAAAAAAAACCTTTATTTGGCATATGCTACAAACAAATCAACATAAACATAACTACAATTTATATAACCGTCCCCGCCTCCTTCAACCTTTTCAAAGTTTCAATGCCTTCCCCTGCTTCTCCCAAACGCTTCCTCCATCTCACTCCTATTCCAATGTCCTCCTCCAACTCCGTTCGGTTGCAGTTCCTCCACCAATGCTCCCAGCCATCCTCGCCTAATCCACAGAACCTGCACTTCCTAAAATCCTCCCCCATCCAATATTTGTTTGCCTTCTCTTCGTTCCCACACCTTAACCTCGCTAAAATCCTTTCATCTGTTCCACTTCTTTTCCCCTCCAAATACTCAGGAACCCTCCCATATGTGCAAATGTCTTTATATTTTTTGTTATATCTCCCTTTCTGGATTCTTTTGTACCTTCCCTGCCCTTCCGCCTCTTTCCATTTCCTTGTCAGTTTTCCCACGAGGTCCCCTCCATCTGATGCCACTCTTTCCACTTCCATAATTGACCAGCCCGCTCTTTCATACATTTCCACCCTCTCTTTCTCCCATCTTGACAGCTTCTCCTTTCTCAACCCCCTCTTCACCATCTCCATCAGTACCAACTTTGTCCAATTTCCTCTATTTGTTTCCCTCACTTCCATTACATCCTTTGCTACCCTCCTACTCGTTTCCACCATCCGTTCTTGCCTCGTCTCGCACAGTACGATGTATTCTGGCGTCGACCTCTCCAACGACAGTGCACTCTTTAGCCCTCTTTGTTGAGCTCTTTCCACTGTCCTATAGGCTTTCACCTCCCATACTTCTGCCCCATACAGTAGGATACTCCTTATGCAGCTTCTCCAAACTCCTATAAACTCCTTCCACCTCCCCTCGCGTTTGCTCCATAGGACTTTCCTCAGTGCCACTTCCGCCTTCCTTGCCTTCTTACACGCCTATTCTAGGTGGCTCCCATAGGTAAAGTTTTCCCTTGTCACTTAGATATAGCCATTCATTTACTTCTTTTATTTCCTGCCCTTTCCATCTTAACTTTAACGTTTTCCTCCTTCCGCCTTCTTTTCTAAAGACCATGATTTTGGATTTATCAGTATTTAATCAAAATTATCAAATCTAGCGACCATACCCTTCAACCCCGCCTCACTATCCGCTAGCAGCACAACGTCGTCTGCGAATGCTTTACAATAGTTTCCTCAATTGTTAATTTTCATCTTTTCTTAAACGGAATATTTCCTAAATATTAACTACTCAAAGTATTGTTATGGATTGTATACGTTTTATCAATATTTCTTTGAATTTGCCATATTCAATTGGGCTGAAAAAGCTAAGGTATCATTTGTCTTTAACGGTGGCATTTGTTAGGTTGGGTTATAAATAAGCATCACTCCAATCGCAAGATGTTCGTTCATAATTTAAAAAAAAATACTCCCGTTACTCCCGTTTGAAATACAAGATTTTATTGAAACGATAAAATTTGCGAAAAATCAAATGTTCGCAAGTTTGATCAAATGAATGTTATTTTTTGTATTTTCTGTATCTTTAACACCGTAAACAAAATTATAAATAATTTTAATTAAATAAGAATTTATCAAGGAGAGTTTTTGACGCGATTGATTAATTTGGTCAAAAATATGGGCTTGTACAGTTGTCCCAGATCGAGTGGGATTGCATGGGTAACTTTTTCTATCATTGAAGATGGAGATTTGGTTAAATGGGCATTGTTTGGCAGTTTTATATGCTGATTTAAAATCTGTTTGAAAAAGTTCTAAATGTCGAACCCGTCAGAAGTTATTTTAAAAAAACTAAAAACTGTAATTTTCTTTTCTGTCAAATATCTTCTAAGTATAAGAGATAAGACCAATTTAAAATTTGCGTATTGCCCAAACTTTACGGCCAGAAGATTATGATCTCCAGAGTAGCATTTTGTAGGAGGCTTATCTGTGAGTATAATGAACAGATGATTCGTACTTTTCTAACTGCGGGGTGTCACATGTTGTAGATCCGCGTCGAAATCAAATTCGATTCGGATTTAATTTTTTTTTGCAGTATAATGTTTGTTTAATTGGACCTGTTATCTTCAATTGAACTTTAACTGCTCAACGTTATTTAGAAATTTGGCAAATATCCTTAGAAGATTTTATAGATGACCTACCTCTGGCAGACATGATTGGGTTATGGTACCAGTAAGATAGCTGTCTAGCCCACAATTCAAAAAACGTGGTAGATTATTTCTGTGGTGATTTGCCAAAAGCTGATATGTCATATTTTCAACTTTCTGGTTTTATCGCCGTGATATGTAAAAAAGTCCAAAGTTTTATCTACGCCAGAAGTTGATATGTCATCCAAGAAACTAAGCATGCGTTAAAATAGATATTATTTTGAAGAAGTTTGTTTGTGATAATGTATTTGTCAATTCCATAAAAACTTTAAAGTGGCTTCCTGTAAACTTAGTAAAATCGACATATCAGCTTTTGCCACCAATACTAACGTTCGATGGCTAGCCAGATCAGCTGATCTAACGCCTCTTGACTTTTTTCTGTGGAGTACCTAAGTTAAAGAATAAAGTATATGGAAGTAACTACAGCTACAAAAATATTCAGGAACTGCGCGAGGCAGTGCTAGAAGCGTGTGCTAGTATTAATCGAAATACGTAAAGTAATCCGAAGTGTCGTCAAACGGTGTCAATTATGTTTAGCTAAGAATATTCAGCATTTTGAACATTTCATGTGATTATTAGGATTATGTACATACACATACAATACAAAAAAATGTTTTGTTTCTTTAAATAAATCTTGTTTGTTTTTGTTTGGATCAATGTAACTACATACTTGATTAAAATGTAAAAACAATTAATTTTACTGGTATTTTTTATTCAATTATACGTTATCTTACATCGTTGAAAAGTGCATAAAAATTCGTTTCCATAACAAAAAAATCTAATATAGCACTCATTTAAATTAAGAAAGTTGATACGAGTACCTCAAAAGCAGCCATCCTGAATTTTTGTTGACATCAATTTTAAATTGGTTTCATCGAAAACAGGGACTATCATTTGAAACTTTTTTTCGTTATCTCTTATACATACGAAGATGTTTGACATGAAAGAAAATGAAAAATGAAAATTTTTAGTTTTTTAAAATAACTTCTGACGTGTGCGACATTTTGAACTTTTTCAAATAAATCGGCATATAAAACTGTCTATTTAACCAAATCTACATCTTCAATGATAAGAAATTTATCTATGCAATCCCACTCTATCTGGGACACACTAAATGTATACTAAATATATGTACCGATTTTGTCATTTTTCATTGACATTTTTGCTGCAATATGGCCCTGTTCTCGAATAGAATGACATTAACTTATACAATTAAAGGTTTAGGAAAACATACATTAAAACATGTTTTGTAAAGATTGTTCATATCGTTATATACAGGGTGAGTCATAACGTACGGAGAAGACTAAAAGGGTAGTAAGACCAAAATAAATATGTTTTCTTAGTAAACTTTTGACCAAAACACAGTAACCAGAAAGTTACAGCAAGTTAAAGTTAAATCGATTAATGAACATTCTTTTTCAAACTATGTTAGTAACCGACATTTTAAGTTTAAATTGAAGATACCTGATTGTTATTTATACAATGTAAAATTAAAAAAATTATAAAAATTTAAAAACATAAAAGTAGCAGCTATTTAATTGTTTTTAAAATGCTTAAATTAAAAAAAAAAACACTGATTCCTCATTAATATCAGTGGTATTCAAAAAGTGGGCGTTAATTTTTTAAAATTTTAAACTGATGCAACTTTCTTGTTATTGATCTTTGGTCAAAAGTTTACTAAGAAAAAATATTTATTTTAATCTTATATTACTACCATTTCAATCTCCTCCGAACGTATGGCTCACCTTGTATAATACCTCGGATATTGTAGTAAAGGATTGTTTTCCCGCCACTGTATTTACTATATATATCGTCTGTAACTAATTTTCATTTCGATTTTCGTTCTTTACTGAATTTTTAACGATTGTTACCGCTATAGTTAATTCTACTTGAATCACTTTCATCTAACTCTTTCAAATCGTCTTACAAATAATACATATTTTTCATTCATTTATCTCACTTGCACTTGGCTTGTCCAGTTGTTTGTGAGCGGTAATTATTTATATCCTGCTCGCTTAATTTGCACTGAGCCATGGTGTTTCATCTAATAGAGCAATCGCTGTGTAAGAACATTCAGAATTATAATTGAATGTATTACTTACCAGACATGAGCTCTTCTGGATCGTACATTGTAAGTACTACAACTAACAAAAAAGAAAATAGTTGTACAAGGACACTTACTCACTTAATCATTGAATAAATACAATATTCAGCTTGCGTACTATTTCGATTTTTTTTTGTAAGTACCTAATAGAATTTTTTAAGGATTCATTTGTATTTTTAATCGAGTATGTCGAAGTTTCATCTCATTTTTATTGATTACTTTATCGCAGTATAAATTAATTTTCTTTCGGTTAAAATGCAAAATCACAAGCAATCTGCAAGTTACAAAAACGAAATTATTTTCTTAGAGTCCCCGTTTCGCTTTGTGCCCGAATCCAAATACTCAATCATTCATGGAAATGACGGATTTTAATGTTACAAAGTTTTAATTCTCGAGAAGAGGGTGGATGTCATTGGAAATATCTTCACATTTCCATTTAAATGTATTCGAGGCCCGGTCCGTCCTCTCTAAGATGTCGGAATTAACTTCGCTTTTTATATCTCCGCTGAGAACAGTATCAAAAGTTAATTTGTGATAAAATCTGAGGGTCTGGCTTGTATTTACTCTCTAATGATGGAAATGCGCACTTCTTAACTTTCCGTTTACATTTTACATTTATAGATGTTCTTCTAAATTAAACATGAAAAGCAAACAAACTCCATCAAGTCTAGCTGTTATTTATTTTAACTAATGGCATAATATACTTACACTGTTTATTGATATTAATTTTATTACATTATTTTCGATTCAACATAATCACTTGGTAAGTGCGGGTTACAAACATAAATATTTTCTAACAGTTTCTGCTTTCCTTCATTGATTTATTTTGTACGAACATATTAACATTTCATCTCGTTTTCTGCTACCGGAACGAATTATATTCGAATCAATTCTTCGGATTATTTTAAAATTAATTCCAATTTAATTTGTACGGCATTCAATTTAAAAACACGATTTATAGATTAATGTGTGTGTCTGTCGCAATGAAAAAAATGTAATATTCAAATCCCGTCAAACATTTCACGTATAGCAGTCAAAGTCGACGGGTTGCGTGATATATAGCGGTCAAGTCGCTTAATTGAACTTTTTCAGTTAAATGTCAATAAATCCCCTTTCGACTGATATGAGTTACGTGTTCGCTGCGTTTTTTTTTTGTTTTCAATAATGTAGGATGCGATCAGTTTGAAAAAAGTGACGTATACATAGAATCTTTGATCTGTTTAAAACGTATTTGGTTGTTTGATTGATTAAACGTTGCTGGAAAATAAAATGATCGATAGCGATTAATGATATAAGAATATTTAATTAATATAATATATTTTTTAATATATAAAGTAATTTAAAATGTATGTAATGTATGTTGTCATTACTTTGAATAATAGATCAATTGTGTTATCAAAATAGACATTGCACTCCGTATCCAAAAGCATATATTATATATTCACGAAGTACGTATACAAGAGTCGGGATAAAGCAGTTGCATTATCAAATTCAAACCATTAAATAACCGTCCCCCAAATCCAAGTAATTTTGAATCGTGACTGTCAATAGCAGTTATATATCGATTGGAACGAGCATTTGTCATAGTGTGGGTGCTGGGAGTCCGGGACTGGGCACTGGTCAGCGAGGGGTGTCGGCGGTAAGGGGTGGCAAAAGGGAGACTCTGATCAATACCCAGGTCTACCGCCGGAGTGCTAACAAAGCAACTATAACGGATTCTGGACCATTGTTCATCAGGAGATAAAATGAGAAACTGAATTTCTAGCTATTTCTCTTTGTTTCCCCGAGTCCGTTTGTTGATTTTAGAACCTATACTGATTTCTATTTCACAGTTTCGTTGCGTGGAATGAAAATAAAGAAAACGACCGCCTCTTCAAATATTTTAATTAAAAATGAATCAAAGGATATATTGCTACAATTATTTACCACCATGCGCTCTTTTATACGATTTTTTTAATATGTTCCAATTTTTCCTCTGGTATCACAGTAACAATCTTTAGTATGTTTAATTATAAAAGAAAATTGATATTATTTCTGTATATTTTAATGTGACTATTTTTTAGTTTCAATAACGATAAAAAAATCTTTTGAATGAAGTTCTTAAAACTTTAATGTGGAATCATTTTTAGAAATAATATTTATATGAAAATTATTGATAGAAGTGATACTGAATATATTTAACTTTATTTGTTGTAAACGAGTTTACTTTACAAGTCTTTACTTTTTAATTTCTTCTTTGCCTGTTTTAGATCATAAAATTAATTTTCTTATGTTCTAAAAAAAAAAAAAATAATTAATTAATTTAAGCTTGGAGATCTTCGATAAAATTTAGAAATATTTTCTATATCAGTTTTCTTTTGCCATCTTGAACTAAAATTTTCTATTTGTTTGTGGCTTAGGTCTTAAGAAACTGACCAATGCTGTAGAAGATTCACCTTAACTTTGATTCTATTTTGTTCATTTTTCAACTTTTAAATCCTTTTTAATCCCATTCCTTTTTCCTCCTTTTATATGCTTTTTTATACATTCAGCACTATACAGGGTGTTCAAAGTTATCTGCGCACTATTGCTATCGTCGTTATTTTTGGAGCTACAGAGTCGGTTAAATTAGCAAAGATACAGTGATTTTTCCGCTGATTACAATTATTCACACAAAAAAAAAACAAAACAATTGCGCATCACATTTCAGAGCCAACTCAGATAATTAGATTTTTTTAAATGGAACATCCTGTATATTTATGTAGCAGTCGGTAGAAAATGAAATTTTGCATAAAATCTTCTTATACTACTATAACCCAAAAATGAAAAACAAAAGAGCTACGACGACATTAATACAGGTCACCGCACATGTGATAACTTTGTTAGTAGAGAAGCTACAGTGTTGGTCAATACAACAAAAATGTGCAGTTGCGAGTCGCATTTTCGAACTAACAAAAAAAATTTTTTATGAGACATCCTGTATATTTTAATTGATAAAAAGTTAAA
>JAFFZR010015566.1:0-12072 GCA_018397195.1 Lethrus apterus | reverse complement strand
CACAAGGGTTTGAGTGGCACCATATACCGAAAAACACAAAAGTACCGTTATCTAAAAAACGGTACTTAGAAAAAAAAAATTACAGCGTTTTTCGTGTTTAGGAGGTCCCAATTAACTTATCTAGCTATGTGGTGTTCTTGGTATTTTTCCAAATTAAAAATTTGTCCACTCTGTTTCATTATTAGGTGTTTTTACAGCTTTTCATTCAAATGTTCCTAACTCTGATCCTTTTCACATTTCACACGCATTAATCCCTTCTCTTTCATCCAGTATCTATATCTCGCTTCCACACCTAAATATTACTATAATTCTTTACACATCCGCTTCTTTCAACCATTTCAGGAACTGTGTATCTTCACCAATGATACGGCATGCAATATAATAGGTAATATCTGGTAAGAAGTAACAGAGTAACTTTAGCTTGAAAAGTTATGATATACATGTTGGCAACGTATTCTAACTTTCCTCTTTCTTTCGCAGATTATGTGATTATAATACGTATACATATTAACATTCTTTACGATTTTTCATTGGGGTTTCCATGTTTGAAACATTTTGGAAGCCATGTATCTCTTGATTCGATTCGCAAAAATACAAAGGAGAATCTTAATCACTATAAAGATTCTAAATTGCAGAAAATATCTGCTACCAAATTTGAATTCATTTTTTTCTGAAGACTTGGTAAAGAAAGTTTGAAATGAATGCCAAAATAATTCATTTCTGTAATCAGGGGATTTGGAAGAACACTAAATACAGATGACAGGATCCCCGTTGTGTACTTGAAAAATTGCGTTTTGTATGGACGATACGTTTCTTTTAATATTCTTTGAGAAACTTCACTGGTCGAGAAGCAACGTTCTCTTCCTAGTGTACCAAAAAGTAGACTTGTCTTTATTCATTTTAGGAAGACGCCTTTTGAGAAGATCTCTTGCATATCTACTTACTCCAAATTTACTATCAATCTTACTAATTGTCGATCGTAATTATATCATAATTATTGTACAGTCATTTTGAGTGCAAAAAGTACCATAATGGGAAACAAAATTAGTTTGTTGTCATTTAATATTAAACACTCGAAAACAAATGAAATGATACATCCTCATACAGAAAAATTTCTATCGTTCTGTGAATTATTAATGGTATAATAATGTTTTCAATCGATGTTTATTAAATCTGGATTTATGTATTATTTCACTAAAATAGAATTAGAATTATACTTGTTTATACATGAAAGCGTATAAATAACATAGTGCCTTTGCCTTTGAAGCACTTTCGGAGCCCCTCTTGTAGTTTGCAATTTACACACGCACAACGGTAAATTAAATTTGGGAGACAAAAGATTATTGCAAGAATGTGATACGACCGGCGGTTATCGATGCGTAAGAAACGATTTTCCGCTTCATTTGCTTCGATTGCGTCAAGTTGTACTTCGGCCCTTATGTGGCAAGTTTATTTTTCGTGACGACCGACGCGACGTTGCCTATGAACAAATAAATGAAAAACAAACGGAGAATACAAATACGTTATTAGCTGGACGGAAATCTCGTAGTAAGTTTGCAATACATATTTTGTGTTGAGAGTCAATAATGTCAATCTTTTATTTGAAATATTGGCATACTAAAATAAACATACGCTATACCATACTGCTGTAATTCCATGTTACTATATTAAGTGTAGTGTTTACTTATCTTTTCGACGTTTTCAAACTGGGTTAGCCGATATTACACAAAGTTAACTGAAATAAATTCACGAAAGGGCTAACTTCCACATAATTCAATGTTTCATGGAAATTTTTATGAGACATTCAGTAATGAGAAAATTGTAAGAGTTCGAAAGATTTAAAAAATATAACAGTGTATGATAAAGATGCTCAATGTTTATGTTTGTCTATTGTAAAGCAATGCCAAGAGACTGAAAGGGTTAAGAATAAAGAATATAACCCTTTGCAGACATCATTCTACCGGCGGAAATTGAAAGAATTATTGAAGTAGAAAAAGGACACGAAAGATAGTCAGCAAATTTAAACAAGAAACTTAATTATAATATAATAAAACGTTAGACAAGGTAAAATAACATACTAATGGAATAAATCGACTATTTAAGGAGCATCTAAATGGGAAAATTGAATAATTGTAACTTGCTTGTATGTGGAAATGATGTAAAAAGGCAAACCAATGAGAGAATCAATTGTATATAAGAAAATGGGCGATGGATAGAATTTAAATATGTTTCTATCTTTATATCTACGAAATGTATCTTATATACCATTCATAAAATAACCATTATGTACTATAAAACTGCCTCTTACTTAACGGTGAGAAAACTGGTCTTCTACAGTTTGGGCACACGAACCAACAGCATTTATGTTAAACTAAAAGGGAAATCGATACCTGTAGTCAGTTCCGTGCAGTTCTTGGGCTGATCCCTTGATTCTAGGCTGAACTGGGCAACGCACTGTACGGCTGTTGGGAAGAAACTCAGCTCGGCATATTACGGAATAAAAAATTTGAAAAAAGTTGGGGATCTTCATACTATTAGGAGTTTCTATTTTGCATATGTTGAGTCGCACCTACGTTATGGCATTATCTTTTGGGACTCGGGTGCGTCCGTCAGGCAATTATTTGTGTTGCAGAAACGAATAGTGAGGTGCATGATGGGTGTCCCTTCGACAGTTTCGTGTAGAGGTCTTTTCAAACAGCTTAGGATTCTACCGTTATCAGCGATATATATCTATGAATTGTTGATGTTCTACAAAAAAAATGAATCCTGCTTCATTAAGAACAGTGACGTATTTAATAATATGAGAACCCGGTTTCATAGTAATTTAACCATTTCTAAGCACCGCTCAAAACTTTTCGAGACTAGTCCCAAATACAGAGCAATCACTTGCTTCAATAAGTTACCTAATGTAATACGGCACAGTTCTAGCTTATATGAATTTAAAAAGTTGCTTAAATCCTTAAAACCTTCACGAAGAGTCATTCTACAGCTTGGGCGAATATATTAGTAGATAGTCTATTTTTGTTATAACCTCTGTAGTTTTATGTATTGACTGTTATTACTGTATTTATTATATTGCAATACTTGTATAATCTGATTATCTGTTTACTTCTGACAATGTCTGTGTTCTCTGTGAATCTATGACAATAAAGGATTATTATTATTATTATTGCGGTCGTTAAATTTGGAACGATTCGTTTTGCCTTTGTTGATGAGGTTTTATCCAGTGACTCGGTGAATGTCAAAATTTATTTGAATATTTTAATTATTTGTTTGAAATAATAGAATTAATTTTCTGAAGTTATTTTAGTCATTTTATTTCGTAATAAACATTACCGTCTTTTTCAGATTTGTCTATTATTTATAATCTTTTGATGTCCATGTTAATTTAAGTTAGTTATGCGCCGATGACTTTCTGTCAGAATATGATTATTGTCAAAATAGACATAAAAAGTAATATTTTCAAAAGGTAAATTTTCGAAAATTGTGACAACTTGATTGCATATCGTTCCAAATTTAACGGCCGCAATAGTACATGTATCACAGGACAACTGCAACTACATGTGCGATTCTTAAGTATCCCCCCCTAGAGCTATCGCTATGAGAAGAAACACGTCGATTTTTAATTTTTACGTACAAAATGTTGGTGTTGCCAGAAATTCAATTCAACTTTCTTATTTTAAATGGAAGACCCTGTATATTTTGACGTTTTTTGAAAGACGATACCGCATATATTCAACTTTAATTTTAAAAGTAACAAGATAGGCAGCAATAACGTTTCTGCCATTTTCTTTGTGTTCCTTACTTAGCCGTCAGGCAATAAATATTTTTAGTGTTAAATAATAAGAAAAATCATTAAAAGACATTTACTAACTAATTAGCCAGAAAACAATTAATAAAAAATATAAAATCAAATCTTCATTACAATTATTACTGTTCGAACTTCTGGCCAATTTTGCTTAAAAACAGCAACATATTACAGAAATTTTATTGCTGCATATCTTGTTACTTTTCAAATTAAAGTTGAACATATGCGGTATCGTTGGATTCGTTCCTCCGTTAGCTTTCCAAAAACGTCAAAATATACAGGCTATTCCATTTAAAATAAGAAATTGAATTTTTGATACCAACATTTTCTACGTAAAAATTTAAAATCGACCTGTTTCTAGCTGTTCAAAAGTTATCATACTTTAGAATCGCACTGTATACACAATAAAAATAATTTTACAATCATTTTATTCTATCCTTTCGTGAAACAGACAGAATAACATTTGTTGCAGTTGTAATTTTCTTTCTTACGCATTTTAATTCCATTCGGATTCACTGAAACGTATATTTTGTATTGAGCGATACGCTTTTCTTCCTTCAATGAAAGGAAAATACGAGTGCCTGAAAAAGCTTCAAAAATGTAGCTGAATAACATGGAAATTACTCGAAAATTTATTTTAATTATTGTTTTAATAATTTCATTTCTCATTTATTTTATAAAATTTACCTGAAATGTTAAGTACCTAAATTTCCGTTTGTTTGTTAGTTATTTGTTTATTAAACGAATTTGGAAAGTAATTTGAAAACCATCAAGTAATAACAATTCATAGTTAAGCTTCAAATAAGATATTTTAAACGTCTGCACTTGTTGCTGAAACTATTAAACAGAGAATCACGAGACGACGCGCTTTTTAGTAAAGGCGGCGCCAATAAAATCACAAAATCAATGAGCCATAAAAGTTGCCAAGAAATTAATACAGACTGAAATAAACAATTAAATTTTTTTTTGTATTACGTAATGGTTAAACAGAATATAGACACAAAAAGGTATTGGTATATGAACCATTAGAAGGATTAGAACAAACACGCATTTGAACTGAGTTAAATAAATACTTTTTATAATAATTATTTTTTTTTTAACGCAACATAGAATTTGGTAAAAATACGAATTTTATAAGAAATGATAACTTTTAATAAAGTATGTTTTCTTTATTAAAAGTTATCATTTCTTATAAAATTCGTATTTTTACCAAATTCTATAAAAAAAAAAAAAATTATAATTATTATAAAAAGTATTTATGCTTCTAGTCTTATTATTTTATAATATAAAGTTTTCTCAAAATATTGAATGTGTTTTTAATAAACGTTAATTTTAAATATTCCCATATTGCGAGATAATTCTTCTTTTTGTAGTTTCCACAGTGAGAATAAAGATTTTAAAATTTACCTGAAGTTTCATTCCTTCGCTCGCCGTTATGTACACCTCTCACGCCAGAAACGGATTCAGAACTGTTAATATTGACTTTGACAGCAGAAATCATTTCACTGAACCTATACTTTCTGCAATGGTGTTGTTTTGATTAGAATTATATTTCAATCATCTCGTAAAATATAGCTATTTTGTAAAACGAGTGCAAGAGAATATAAGTAATTAAAAACATGTAAAGAGTATTTTACCATTAAAATTTAAAATAATTACACAGTGTGACAATTAGAGTGATAACGAAACCATATTTAGGAAAAGTTTTCATATTTTCTTGTTACAATACCCTTCAATTCCCCTAGTAATGACTTCTGGTCCCTTTGTTTAATCCTATCAGACAACATCACAATTTTAAGAGGAGCTTGCATATATCATGATTGATTATTTTCGGAAATTTATACGTAGTCAGTCCATTTTTGGAATTAACAACAATCTTTTTAGTTTGAGTTTTAGCTGCTGGTATAATTTCAGTCTCATATTCCATTGACGGACGGCTTGTATACATGATTTTAAAATGTAACAATAATCTTCTTATACGTTTGATGGTTACTGTGGTCTGTTAGTTTAATTCGAATGCCATTTTGGTAGCCAATTTCTTTAGTACACCTAATGTTTAATACATCCAATGGAACCTCAATGGGTTTTACAATAAAATTAAGCTGCCACTTTTATAAATCACGTAACTTGTCAATACATTATTTTCTTGAAAAAACATTACAACTGCGTTAAGTTTTACTTAGATACAGGAAAACGCACGCCACGTTAAAGGTCATAACGCAAATATTAACAATATATCATTTTTAAAATTAAAATTAAATTCCACACGACGTATAAAATATGTTTTCAATCAGAAATATTTCAACCCGACGAAATAATTTTTCATGTTTAAGATACATGAAAAATTATTAATTTAATTCAACTGGTAAACTAATGCGCTGATGTTTCATACATGTAATCAAATATTTACACAACGATAAAACTCGTAAACAAAATTAAAATCTAACATCCGCTCCTTTATTTACAATTTGATTAAAACACTACCAAAAATAAAATTTGACCGATAGATCGAGACCAACTTGTTGAAGTTTGAGTAGCGCTAGCCGCCATTCAAGACGAAAAAATCCACCCATAGTATCATGATTGCGTTATCGGAAATTCCGTTATCGTTAAAAGTCGTTCAACGTTTGAACAATTTAACATACTATTATGGAGTTATATTTTTTAATTTTGTTTCTGTAGCGACATTCCGTGTTTCGATATTCTCGAATCGAGAACTATGCATCTACGAAGTTTTGAATCAAAATATGTTCGAAACGCCGGGATAAACATACAGAAATAATAAACAACGTTATTGTTGTTTAAAACGGTTCGTTTAAAACTAAGGCGTAATAAATACAAATTTTTGCAAAATAGAGTGGCTGGACGTTCGAAATATAACACATATAAATGGTATATGTTTACCTTTGGGGTGAATAAAAGAACAGTCGACTGTTTGCGTCCCATAACTGGCTATTCGCTGTGTGGGCGAGTTCTTGTTAGTGTTTACATGTTTTTATCACAGTCAGCGTTAGGATTTCGGTTATCCAGTAATTTAAGTATCGTGTGTTTTGTCAGTAAATTGTAATATTGGAAAGTAGTAATTTCGAATTAGCTTCGCATTCAACTTACGTGGCAGTGTTGCTATTGGGTTTGATGTACGGGCGTACTCTGTTGGCGTTGTTGTCCAGAAGCGACGATTGCGGACTGTTCTGGTTCGACGCTCCTGGTGACAGTTTTCCTGCCAACGTGTCCAGAGAATGCAACATGACTCGTTTGAAGCGTTTCGGGCACGATACTGAGGCTCACCTGTGCCCGGACGCGATAAGAAGATAAGACCGTTTACAGATAACACCTGTTATCAGCGCAATGGGAGCACAAACTCATGATGCTTTATTCAGCACAAGTTCAACAAATCCGAGGCTCTATGTATGTGTCACGTCGACACGCGGCACTGCATATCGTCGCGAGGACTGGACGTCTGGACACGGAGAAATCGGCGCACAGCGCTTAGCGTAAGGACAACACATAGACAGCGGAGCAGAGCGGAGCGGAGACAGAGGACACTAGTTTACTACGAATGCTATAAAGAGCGCCTGTAAAGCACACAGAAATTAGTCGGTAGCGCAAACACGTGCGGTGTGAACCGCTTAAAGCGGAGCCCAAACATGTCGAGACGGGACAGGACACAACAGCACACTGGACACTGCGACAATGAGAAGCACACACAGCCTGCCGATACCTTCTGTCCGGTGGCCAGGTCCCGCGCCCGTCGCCGACTGCTCGGTCGCCGCGGACATACCGGACGAGCGCCTCGACGGCCTGCACTGCACTGACAGGACGGCGGGATCACCGCGCCGCGACGCTAGCGCAGGCGCCTTTTTCAACGGTGGACGATGTGCTCAGCTATTATCTTCACATACCGCACGCGTCGACCAGAAAGACCGGAACGTAGGGCTACGGCAGAAACATCCACACAATACGAAACATGCTACCATTACAGTAATTTTGTTTGATAATAATTTGAAGTATTCCAGAAATATCTAAAAATCTACAAAACATACAAGAATTACCACTTTGACATAGATTTTCATTTCTACTGCATACGAAAATTTATTGAATGTTGAGAAATGTTTCCTCAGAACCAAGTGCTCCCTACTCTTATATTCAAAGAAAGAAGGGTTGCTTTAGAATACCTACTGAAATAAGAAAAGATGAGCAGCTTTTTAGTACAATAGAGGCCAAATCTATTGTTAAGGCGTTTACGAATTACTTCACCTTTGTCTCGATAAATTTTAAAGCCGTCTCAGAATCTTTAAACATTAACATTTAATCACTATCTATATGATTGCTATAAATGGTTTAAACGTACGCTCCTTTATAAAAACTTTTTCAAATGAAGTGACAGCAGCAGCATGTGATGAAATGCCAAATTTTTTGATTAAATATATCAGCGACATTTTTATAACACCATTGAGAATTCTTATAAATCTGACAATAAATACCGCATCCTCGATTCGTTATGTCCTGTTTAGGAATTCATCAATTATTTCTAATTCTCCCCCATTATCAATGCTGTCGTATATTTCTAAAATTAAAAAAAAAATGAATATATTTTATCATATTCATGATGCTCGTTTTTCGAGGCTCAACATAGTTCTCTTATTCAAAGAGATGATAAGAAGTAAATTGGGGCAGATATTTAAGTGTCTACCAACTGACAATAATTAGAACAATAATTAGATTTCCCCTTTAGTTTTTCAGATATCAGAAAAAAATTGAACATTTCAAAAGGATTAGCAACTATTAAAAAAAAAAACATATCTTACAAAATACACATTGCTCAAGGAATGCATTCTGGTGACGATGCGATTTTGCAATTGCTTCAGTTGGTTAGTTGACAAAGTAACTGAAGATCCAAACCTTGTAAATAATTTTTTATCAACAAGCGAATCCTAATTTACGAATTGCACCACCATGTTCAATCGTAATAGCGAGCACTATTGGTCAATTGAAAATCCGCAATGGTTCAGGATAGTAAGACGAGAAGTTTGAATTGGAATTAATGTTTGGGTTTCTTTGCTTGAAGAAAATCCATTTAGTCCATGAGCTAAGACACTCTTACAGCATAAGGCATCACATATTTTTACATACTAGGCGTATGGTTTATTTAGAAAATGCATAATCTGCAAAATCCAATATCGTATATATCCACTTGATAGAAACTATTTTATTTTTCCACCGTTTTTCAGGGTTTGAGGGTTTGTAAACACAAAAATTCACAAAAAAATAAGATCATTGGGCTCTAGAAATACGTTAATTGACAATATATCTTTCCTAAATAACATCTGAGTAATTACAGTAGTTTACAAATAAAAAAAAAAATAAATCTGTGCATTAGATGCCACTATATTTTTCTTGTATACTTTGACCGGCTAAACTCGAAAATTGCATTAAACCATTTTTTATGGATACGTTTTCGAGATATTAATTTTTATTTTATTATTTTTTTGTTTTTTTCGGAGGTTGTTTGATGATTTGAAGCATATCTCGAGTTGGGAACGACCAATCTCGCCGTTCGGCATATCAAATTAAAGATAATCGTCTCACCAATAGTAGTTTCAGTGCAAAGTTTTTTTTTTTTCGTGATATGTCCCATTGCACTGAACCTACTGAAGCGACTGAAAAACATTATGAGTAACATTTATTAGTGGTTCTATTATGTTTAATTTGATGTGCCGAACGGCGATATTGGTCGTTCCTAACTCGAGATATGCTTCAAATAGTCAAACTACCTCCGAAAAAATTAAAAAATTCATATCTCGAAACTTTAATGCAATTTTCGAGTTTAGCGGACCAAAGTATATAAGAAAAATGGCTGTAAACTTACAACACCGCTAATAATTATTAGCGGTGTCGCAAGAGTCCTCCGATTTACAAACACTTTTATTTCTGATTTTCATTTTGTTATCATTTTGTGAACCTTAGTGATTCTATCCACTTACTGTATTGACATTGATATTATTTATGTGTGAAAAATCTGTATCTAATTACCCATATCAATATCGACTTCTAATAGCAAATAAGAAAAGGTGAGGAAAGGAAGCAAAATATAAGGAAATATTTTAAAAAATATTTAGGTCTGAAAATTAAATGATCTATTGTTCTGGAGATGAATAAATGACATGTGAAAAGGGAAAACATGGACTAAAGTTTGTGCATAGATGAACTTGAGGGAAGAGTTCAAGGTGCGAAAATATGGGAATGCATGAATGAATCATCGGAACAATATTACTATTGAAAATAACGGAACGGACGAAGGCGTGAAAAGTGTGAAACGTAAATGCCATAAGAGTTTTTTTTTGTATGTATGTATGTATGTATAAAATGGTTTGGTTTCTTGTGATGATAGCGTAATTCACTACGGTAATAAGCTTTTAATCTTCAAACTTATGTCCCAACAAAACTCAAACCTCAATAACCTAGCACCTACCTATCTCTAAACAAAAGTGAAAATGTTTCCAGGAATTTATGAGAGAAAGGACGGAGATCAATGTGGGAAGACCCGTTACCCGCAAGGAAAAACTGTGACAAGTCGGTATTATTCTTCGTTACTAACTAAGCTTCAGAAAAAAATAATGAAAAAATTTGGTGGTATTGTTCTTTCTGCATGACAATCCATCGCTCACAAATTCATGATTAGTTATAGAACATTAATGAAGTTGGATTTCAATTGACTGAACATTTTGCAAATTGGCCAGATTAGATCCTCAGATTATCACGTACATTCGAAACGAAAAAACAAAATTGTAAGGAAAGAAGTTCTCATCGAGTTAAACAGTAGTATGGTCTGTGGAAGAGTAATTTATAAACCACGGTGAACATTTTTTAAGACGTAGAATTACTTTATGACCGTTGTGCTTAGTGTATAGAGAAAGCTAAGAGGTGATTATATGGAATGAATAAATAGTTGTTCTGAGATACAATTTGTTAAGCTAAGAAATTATCAATGCTTCCTTTGAATTATAAATAAATAATAATAATAACTCAACTCGGGATTTATTTAGTCATTCATCTGATCTACGCATGGATTTTTTTAAACATCTATGTATAAGCGTTACAGTCAATGTAATTTAATTAATAAATCTTTGGTGAAGGTATAGAGAACCACTTATTTAGTAACCTACCGGATATGTAAGTGCAAGATAAGGGTTTTTCAGAGGTTCGTTATATAACATATACTTTCCTATGGTATAACCTATCATGTAAACGATCAAGTCAAATTCATATATGATAGAGAAAATGATTCAAATTATAAAATAGTGATAGTGGCCAAATTATTGACACTGACTAATAATGGTTTTTCTTGACACCTGTAAGAAATTATGCAATATTATTATTAGCAATTAGACACATTTTTAATGTAAGTATCAGCACGAAAACCTATAACGCTTAGTAACCGATAGTGAGTAGACCTACATAATTAGCCGCTCGTAAAGAATGCTACTGTCGTCAATTAACGCTGCAGATGGGATTATCTGCGCGACTAATTGGAGCACGCGGCAAGTCGGATGACCGTAGTAGGGTGACGGTAGTTGGCACGATCAACTGCATACTTACATTCAATTATCTCGCCGCATAACAGATTTGGACGGTAAACCCTACGATTATGTCGAAGTTCGTACGAATCCTCTGAGGGTTGCAAATTCTATTTTACTCGTTGTTATATTAAAACCATCTTTCGAACATCCTGTGACAAAAAGCGAAATCGTAGTCAATCTAGAAGTTATTTCAAGCATAAATGAATCCTCTGGTTTCAAAACCCCCTAAATCCACTTTTGTGACTTTTTCAGAAATTAAGAAAAACTGTATAACTAACTTGTAGCGGTAACACGTTAATGATTCCCCCCCCCCCAAGTTGCTATACAGTATTAGATCCTAAAATGACACAGCGGACAAACAATATACTTACAGGAAAAATCACAATTTTGAAAATAATGGATTTAGTGGAGTTTGAAGCCAATTATTGAATTTAATGGAATTTGTAAGTCAATATTGTGGATTGCGTGTGTTTTGATTCCGAACAAAGTAGGTTTGAAAAAAGGGAAAGCGTAACAATGAAAAAAAAAAAAAAAAAAGAAAACTTTTTATTATTGAAAAACAACAAGAACGAAATGAAATTAGACTAATAGATCCGGATTTATATTACCCAAAGTTGGAGTTGTAGCTTTGATTATTCACGTTCTGGCTGATGTCGATTTAGTGGCGTTTGAAAATTATTTCCA
>JAFFZR010015564.1:0-11885 GCA_018397195.1 Lethrus apterus | reverse complement strand
CCAAATAATGCTTTCTTTCAATACAAATCCACATACCAAATTTGGTCCCAATCGCGAAAATCGTTATAAAGTTTTCTCGAAAAAACGATTTCTTTTCAGGAAATTTGTATCCCTCTAGCGGCTAAACGAAGCAACTTTGAATAGAGGTAAGTTGGGTTAAATCGTCCTATTTTGGCCTCAGGAATATGTGTTATTATTTTGTACAGACCTTTCGGGGACACCCGTATATTATTAAGTTTCAGGCCATCAGTTTCGGTTTTCAATAAATATTTGGGTCAATGTAGTTTAATACACGTTCGACTTCCCCCAATAGTTTTTGAGTTGTTGGTGATTTTACTTTCTCAATGTTGGGCTTCTTTCCTGTCGTTTTTGTGTTTTTTCTATATATTTTACATCGGAATTTGGCTTGCCTCCAATGCGCCATTTTTGGCTTTGATGTCAATGATACGCGTAATTGCTCTTTTGTCTATAATTACGTCTCTTTGATAGATAACTTCTCCGTTTTGAGAAGATGCTTAGGTTATGTTTTTACAAGTTTGTAAAGTGTATGGATATATTACAGAAAGTCGTAATCGAGCGCAGTATCAACTTTTTAAATTTAAATTTAAGGTTTTTAACTATCTGACATTTAAAACTTAAGTTTGACCACTTTATAGCTTAAAAGTTTGCTGTTTCTCATGCAAAAATTTCGTAATGATTATTATTATTATTATTACATTTATTTATAATTATTTATTATTATAGATGAGGCTGAAAGGCTCAAGGAAACAATGTGTTTACAAGTACTTTCTAGCAAAAAATTTCATATTAATGATAACTTAATGCATGTGTAAAAAATCCCATTAGTCGGGATTGTGTTGTCACTTTGACAGCGAAAAAACTTTAACTTTTAAATCGGCAAAAAAATTGTTTACCTTTAGTAGACCCGACATCATTTATTTTTCGCACAATCATTTTAAAATACGTATTTACTGTCGTTGTTGACACATCTCGTAAGTTTAATATAACGATACTGTGGTCGAGTTTATCTATAACAGCTCTAATGCGGTAAGTAATAGTAATAGTTTTCACAAATAGATGTCTCGTTTATTTATAAAAATGAAAATTACAGTTTGTACAATTGAGTCCCCTAGTTTCAACGTCAAACCCCACCAAATTCCATTTAGAATTCACTGTTAAAATTTGCATTAGTTTCAAACTCCACCAAATCTGTTGGAAATAATCTTTAAACGCCACTAAATCAACATCAGCCAATCAGAACGTGAATAAACAAAGCTACAACTCCAACTTTGGGTAATATAAATCCGGATCTATTAGTTTAATTTAATTTCGTTCTTGTTGTTTTTCAAATAATAAAAAGTTTTCTTTTGTTTCTTCTTTCATTGTTACGCTTTCCCTTTTTTCAAACCTACTTTGTTCGGAATCAAAACACACGCAATACACAATATTGACTTTCAAACCCCACTAAATCCATTTTTATTTTCAAAATTGTAATTACTTTCTTGTAAGTATATCGTTTGTCCTCTGTGTCATCATTTTAGGATCTAATACTGTAACTAAAGCAATTTGGGGGAAAAATCATTAACGTGTTACCGCTACAAGTTAGTTACACAGTTTTTCTTAATTTCTGAAAAAGTCACAAAAGTGGATTTAGGGGGTTTTGAAACCAGAGGATTCAATTATTAAATGTAATATTTCATACCTTTCTTTTGATACTTTAGGAACCAAATATTCACAACCTCTTTGATACGATTTCTCAATGTCTGTATTTATTTGAAAATCTTCTTCATTAGCCATTGTGAAATAACTATTTTTGAAACAAGTTGCAAAATGAGAGTGTTTCTTGCACTAGACGTGAAGATTCAACACGTCGCGTCGTGTGCAAGAAAAAAGCCATTTTGCAATATGAGCAAAAATATAAACCGATCGGTACCTAATGTTTGAATTTAATATACGGTTTTGCTAATTTTTATTATATGCAGCATGAAAATTTGTTTATTCTGGGCGTTGCTAAGCAAACACGCGTTGTTGTCACTTGTTGCAACTAGATGCAAAAATTGAGAAAAATGCAAAATGATATCAATATGGCTCATTTTGCAACTTGTTGTTAAATGAGCTCCATTTGACAACTGAAATAAATGTCAAAAAATTGACTTTTGATAACTAAATTTGCAAAAATTAATATTGAATTTCAAATTGTTTATTTATTGTAACGTTTCTAACGAAATACATTCAAAACACTCTGGATATACGCATGTGCACCATTCTATGTCATAATAATCAAGATAGTTAAATCGGAAACAACTAAAATTTTTGTTATTTTATTTGGTGTATGCGATTGTGCGAAAAACGTTATACCTCACACGGTTGTTAAGTACTTAACAGAATCTCGAAACTTTTTCTCGATTCTGTTACTTACCAACCTAATAGTGTAAAGACTATACTTATGACATAAAATCAACAAACTCATTGTCAAAATGAAATATCAAAGTCGACAGTCAGCTTACGTTATCTTTGGTTCACCCGACAGCAATTTGTTTACTTCATCATCATACTGTTCGTTGTGAAGTGTTGTTATGACATAAAATCAATAAACTCATTGTTTTTTTTTCTTTTAAATTGTGTATAACCTTTTTTAAATTGTGGAAAAATGAATTCTGCTAGGCGTTTCGGTATGTTTCGAACAATCTAATAGCATTAAACGTTCAAAAATGTATTGTTCGATATGGAGACAATTTCTTGTGTTCTGCGATGAAAAGAATTATCAGTTGTTGCAAAACAAACCTGTGGACGAGTTGTTCAATATTTTTGAAGATTGGGGATTTAATATGAAAAAAATTAACTTAGACGTTTATAAGGAGTCCGTAATTAAAACCATATGGAATACTACTGCAAAAATGGCCTAAGAAAAATATTATAACGAATTTGAAAAAACAATTGATTCCTTCACGGATATTCGCTTTAAGAATGATGCAAGAAACACCAAAAGAAGAATCTTAGAAGAACAACCGAAGAAAAGAAAAATTAGTTCTACAGCTCTAAGGAAGAAATCTTTTCCATGGTTCGATTTTGGAACGAGGAAGAACTAAAAGAGCTACAGAAAAAACTTTATTACATTGCGGGATTTGAATTAGTTTGGAGGGAAGGTGAGCAACCAACTGTACGATCTATTATTTTAAAGAAGAAAAGTGTAACGATGGCATGCCGACTGGAAGAATAGAATACAATCCTATCTTTACCAAAATTACTCAAGGTGGGGCAAAAAAAAAACTAGGTGACAGTAAATATTTAACACCTAATTTAGAAAATAACTTGTCCCGTAAAATTACTAAATAAGTTAATTGAAAACCGCAGTAAAGATATAAAAAGCAAGAGACTATTTCTTATTCCAAATCCTTTTTGGTTCAAGAAAAATACCAAAGGTTGGTATAAAGATAGTCCCGTTGGTCAAAATGAAATTTCAAAGTGGACGCAACAGTCAGCTTTACATATTGATCTGGATGTTAAACGACCTAAAATCACGATTCATTGCAACAGAGCAGCAGCAGTAACAGAATTAAGCAAGCGGGGGTTTAGTGAACAGAAACTAATCAAAATTACTGGTCATTCTAATTTGCATTCCATCAAGCGCTACTTGCACCTAAATGAACAGCATCATACAGAAATAATTCAAACAATAAGGAATCAAAATACACTAAGCACGACTAACACTACTTCTGGCACAGCTACAGCTACCACTTCACTAAAGATGGATACTGAAGAAGCAAGTAATCTTCACAAAGTGTATAAGAACTGTGTTTTTAATAACTGTATTTTTAAATAATATAATTACTATGTAAATGTTTCAGTAATTGTTTACACATTTAATAAATTATCTTACCGAATTACAGTCGAGCTTTCTTTTTATTTCCGGATAAATTTTCGATTTTCAAACTCAAATTTAGTTTCTGAATGGTAACTAGACTCAACAAACTGCCATATAAAACGCCTCGTCCTTTTATCGAGGAGGGCTTCATCCAGTTACCCATCAACGAAAATTTTCTTTAAAAACTGAAAATTTATCCGGAAAAAAGAAAGCTCTTAATATGTGATAAAATGAAAGTAGTTAGTTTTGTCCAGAAGGCTACAGATTTTGGATTCGTATGTCAATAATTTTAGTTTGTTCCAAGGAATGTTTTTCGATTTAAAAGTATTAATTTGAATAATTTGAACAAAAGTAATGTTTTGAATTGGATATGCACCAATGTATACCTAACAGAAAGAAATATCGTGACGACCCTTTTGAACGAAAGGAATGGAAAAGATAAAATACAAATTTTAAAGTGATTACACTGATTACATGAAAACTAATTTATTAAAAGTTTTCATTACTCATTACTAACAAACATATACAGAGTGGCCCACCGATAACAAAACTGACGCGTTTTCAGGTACTTAGACGCTTTTTTTTTAAAAAACGCTCGGACAGGTCAATTTTCTTGGGAAGGGGGACAAATGTTTTAGCTATTTGTAGTCACCTAGTTGCAACCCTGAAAGGGGGGGGGGACGTTCATCATTTGAAAGAGCAATCGATGGGCTTTACAGATGTGTTTGAATTTTTGAATTCTGATCATTACTTCCCGAGTTAGTGAGCTCTGAATATTCAAATTTTCTTCATTTTTTATGTCACCTTGGAGATTAGTTGCTTAAAAAATACTGAAAAAGGTAAATTTTCTTTGCAAGGACACATGTTTTGCCCCAAAATTTTGAAATAGCAAGGGGTATCTACTCGGTTTGGAGCATTTTATTAGTTACGGATCCGGTAAAAAAATGAAAAAAGTTTGAATATTCAGAGCTCAATAACTCGGGAAGTAATGATCAGAATTCAACACATCTGTAAAGCCCATCGATTGGGCTTTCAAATGATAGGTTTGAAAATACCACTTCGATTTAAAAATTTTGTGGTGAACGGGGGGGAGGGGGGTGTGCAACTAGGTGACTACAAATAGCTAAAACATTTGTCCCCCTTCCAAAGAAAATTGACCTGTCCGAGCGTTTTTTTAAAAAAAGTACCGTAGCGTCTGTTTCGTTTTCGGTGGGCCAATCTGTATATCATATATAAGTTTAAGTCTATATTTATATTTCCAGTCCATAAAATCAATTTCTTTTAGATATATGTTATAATTGCTCGTTATAACATGCACTGATCCGTACATTCCATTATTTTAATTAAGAATACATTATGAAAAATAGCGTCGTTATAAATTTAAAGACGTTAGAAGACATGACACTGTTTAAGATAATGGCCATTTCTGGACTCCGACAAAGAGGGGACTTGGAACCTTAGGCAATAATATGTCGATGGGAGGGTTCGTCGGATGCCAGGACAACCGTATCGTCATATTTCAAACGAAAATGTCACGCCGCTAGCTAATTATCACACAAAAAATAATATAATAGCCATGGTACGATCTTCCATTCATAAAAATTTTACCAGGAAGCAGTTAAACGAATACAATGTTAACATTTTTTGTTTTGTATTTATTTTTATTCTCTGACTAAAATCATCTAAAAATGTTGACAACTGAATGTTTCATAATATTTATATTTTTGTGTTTAGATCGTACACTTTTTAGGCATAGTTTCATTACGATCTTGTAGCTGAAAAATTAACTGTTTTAAAGATATAAGAATCTTTATAAAAATAGGAAGTTGTGAACAAAAAAATTCAACACCCTACATTTTCTGTTTTGTAAGATGTCGAATAAAAAATGAAACAGGTCGATTTTGTTTTTTAAAAATACACATTAATATGAGCGATTCACCTTCTGACTTTCATTTGTTTTGTAGTTATGACGTCATCACAATAAAAATTAAATGACAATATACATTTTTTTTTAGTGGAATCCGATAGTGATTTTTCTACCCTTTATGACCGTGCAAAAAAATTATAAGCACTACAAAAATTCTGACAAAAATCGATCTGAAAATTTAATGTTGATATTATCCTAGATAACAAATAATTCAGACCATGAACGGTACGTAAACTTCTTGTTGATGTACCCTTTTTTTTATCTTACAACCTTTGTAGCGTACTGAATAATCAAAATACCATGATAATAAATAATAATAGTAGTAGTAATGTTCAGCTCGATTTTTCTCAGAATTTTTGTTATGCAACCTTATATTTTATTTGCATGGTCATACAGGGTAGCAAAATCATTATCGGATTCCACTAAAAAAATGTATGTTGTCATTTAAATTTTTTTGTGATGACGTCATAACTACAAAACAAATGAAAGTCGGAAGGTGAATCGCACATATTAATGTGTATTTTTAAAAAATAAAATCCACCTGTTTCGGCGTTTTTTTCTTTTTTTAACCCGGTTGAGTTCGCTTTTTTTTAAATATTCCATACTTTAATCCCGCCCAACATTAAATTTTCAGATCGATTTTTCTCAGAATTTTTTTAGTGCAACCTTATGATTTATTTGCACGGTCATAAAGGGTAGAAAAAACAAAATCGACCTGTTTCAGTGTTTTTTAAATAAATCATTTAAGTTCGCTTTTTTTTTTAAAAATATTCCATACTTTAATCCCACACTGTATAAAAAATAACGGATGAATCTTTGATAATCAACAAAGTGACAACGCTTAGCGTATTTTGAACAATAACAAGGCGTACGAACAGCCATAAATATTTAAAAACTAATCATTTAGGAATAATAAAGATGGAGATATTTTGTAATAGTAGTTTACGTGAGAAGTGCGTGAAGTGATTCATTATAAAACTCGTTTGCTTTCAATGAAAGCAATGTTGCGTAAATATGAAGAAAAATAATACCGATATTATTTAAATAAAAATGTCGCCTGCAATATTTTTCATAGCACTTGTGTTATAATGAATTACTTTACGCACTGTTTGTGCGTAAAAGCGTACTTTATGCACCGGTTGTAGATAAAGGTATTTATTACCTTGTATACCTTCGGAAATAGACACAGCTTATATTAATTATTTTACGCGAACGGTTGATTATGAATATTAAAGAGGCTATGTGTGCATTTGTTGGTCATTTCAATGAGAATATACCTATCTTTATTTTTGTTGCTTAATAATGTTTAAATTTTTGTAAAATAGTCCACCAAATTTTCAAATATTTTCGAATGATCATAGTCTCTCCTTCTTACACAGCGCCAAGAGTGATACATTAGCTACTTTAACAACCTTAAATCTAACTCCGGGTATATCACCAACAGCATGACCACATCCGAAACCTACAACCAAAACTTCATCATTTTCTTCAATGTGATTCAAGTAACAATCACGTGGAAAAAAGCCGTAATTTTCTTTCCGTTTTTGATAAGTTGCACCCTCACACATTTTTGAATTCGGTTGTATAGCTTCAACACCAACCTTTTCTAAAACGATTCCTTTGGCATTGGATGCGCCCCCGAAAGGATTGGCCTTCCAACGAGTTCCCAAATGTGCTTTTTCGTAATCTTTCTCGTCCAATCTTTGTTCTCTACGACGGTTAACGTGTTTTCTGGCGGTGCGTAAATTACGGAGTTTTTCCATGTTGACGGCTTAGAAAGAAAATATATAAAGAAAATTTAAAAAAATATTAAAATATTTAATAAAAATATTTTACTTAAATATTATATTTCATCCTTTTCTCCTAAATAAATTACCATTTTTAACATTTTCAATTAGTAATTATTAATAATTCACGACACGATAATTTTTGATATACATATCCTTAGAATTATTTATTCTTACAAAACAAACAGAACAAAAATATTAATATCTGCAAAAATTGTATTGATAAACTCTATTAGTCTGAAGTTTTATACTTATCGTTGAATGTTTTATACAAGCTGTAGGTATCATTTAACATGCTCACCATTGGCATCTACTTTAGCTTAAGAAATACAGAATCGGTTAAATTTGTGCAAAGTTGCATAATTTATTGTTTATTAATAATTCGTCGTCTGTCTTCATTTGTTTCCGTGATATTTTTTTAAAAAAACTGAAAAAAATGATTTTCTATTTTAATGGTAACTTCTCTATTTTTTAATTATTTATAAATTCTGTAAAAACTTCCTCATAGCAAGTTTTTGTTGTGCTTAGAAAGTTCATCATCAACAATTTTAGATTTTCTTGAACGCCATGTTTGATTTTCGGCTCATACGATAGCATATTTTTCGCTATGGTTTACCCTTTACTTCACCCTTTACTCAATTTTATGTTATACATAACATTAGGAAAAATTTACTAAATGATAATATATGAAATATGGTTGTATTGAAAAAAAAAATAAAATATGGCGTCCATAAAAAAATCTTGATGATGATTCTGCGAATACGAAACGTTACACGAACTGTGTTTTGCATGATATGCGCAACAACTAGTTGTTATGAGAAGGTTTTTACAGAATTTATAAATAATTATAAATTATGGTCAAAAAACTAAAATCATTTTTTCCAAATATGTCAAAAACAAATGAAGAATTCTTTACGAATTATTAATGAGCAACAACTTATGCAACTTTGTTCCGATTTAACCGACTTTGTATCTCTTAAAACAGGTCGATTTTAGATTTTAAAAATACACATTAATACGTGCGATTCACCTTCCGATTTTCATTTGTTTTGTAGTTATGACGTCATGATTTTAGTGGAATCCGATAGTGATTTTTCTACCCTTTATGACCGTGCAAAAAAATCATAAAGTTGCACTAAAAAAATTCTGGGAAAAATCGATCTGAAATTTAATGTTGATATTATCCTAGATAACAAATAATTCAGACCAGGAACGGTACGTAAATTTCTTGTTGAAGTACCTTTCGTTTTTATCTTAAAACCTTTGTAGCGTATTGAATAATCAAGATACCAATAATAATAGTAATAATAATGTTCAGCTAGATTTTTCTTAGATTTTTTTATGCAACCTTATGATTTTTTTGCACGGTCATAAAGGGTAGAAAAATCACTATCGGTTTTCATTTCATTTTTTTGTGATGACGTCATAACTACAAATCAAATGAAAATCGGAAGGTGAATCGCACATATTAATGTGTATTTTTAAAATCTAAAATCGATCTGTTTCAGTGTTTTTTAAAAAACCGGTTGAGTTCGCCTTTTTTTTTAAACATTACTTACTTTATGTCCTCACTGTATAATAATTCATATATAGTTTCCCAACAGTTATTTTTTTGTGTTACAATGTTAAAAAGTCAATAATAATAATAATATAATATCTCAAATTAAATATAGAATAGAGAAATAGATTGAAATTAGTTAAAATATCGAAGAACGAGCGAGTTTTTATTATTAATTATTATTTTAATTATTATTTAAATTTACAATTTTCAAAATATTAATATGTAATATGAAATAGTAAACAAATCGTTAAATAATACATCCAAAAATGGCGGTGTTATATGGGCACCTGCCATTACCTATCTGATTAAACAGGTAAAAGCTATTTTGTATTGGTTAGTAAGACAGGTAGATGAGATAGGCTGAAACTATTGGACCTCGCTTATTTTCTTTGAACATCGGCCATATTTAATTTATCCTACATTACACGAAATTATTACATTAACCGTAAATTGAGTTAAAAGGGTATAATATACCCTTGCTATAAAATTTTGTATGCAAAAAAGAAATATGGTTTTATTTTTAGAATAGGTACCACGTTTTTAGTCAGTTTAATTTTATTTTTACGCCCTTCCCGAACAGAAAACTGATAGTAAATATTTACCATTTTATTATTTATTTATTATATTTTATATATGAAGCAATTTAAATAAATTGTTCATGAATTTTAACATTTTGGTCTCCGTGAGAAAAAGAATGTAACTTTTCTCAGAAACCGAAAATGAAGAAAAAATTTATGTTCAAATAAACACAAAAGGTCAAGGCAAATAGTTATTGAGGGTGGATAGAGTTTAAAATTTTCATTGACAGGTCATTTATTATTCTAGTTGTCCCAGCGCAGCGTACACTGCTCGGCCATGCCGATTCTTTCACAATAAAAACTTTAATGATTCCTTGACAAATAGATTTAGTTTTGAAATAACAGAAATAATGACATTTACAGGCGTCGTGATGTTTTTGGGTAAGTGAAAAGACAGGCGGAGATCAACCCTTGGCCCTTTCAAACGTTTCATTGACCACCCTGCATCATGTAAGTTATTTTCAAGACCGTCAACTTAATGAATTTTAGATGTGTTTGTGTAAGTTATGAACTCGATGAAATATGTTTTGAAGTTACTTGGAATAATAGTAACAAAACAAAAATTATGGGAATGTCTTTAATATTTAAATTGTGCTTATTTTTTAAGCTTCATTTTGATGAAATAAGTTAATTTTTGTTTTGTTAATTATATTTTAACATACTATGTGTTTCTAAAATATAAATTGGAATAAATAAACAAATGCCTGTTTATTGACAATAACAAGTAGGGACAATTATATGACCGAAAAGTTGTCAACAAATAATTTTTTTTTTTTAATATGAATAGATAAATGATGAATATGATAAATTGCTATCGTAATTATCGAAAACACAAATAAAACATATTTTGTTGTTTCATTTTTTTCTTTGACAGACTGTTTTTAAATGTTTCAATCATTTCTTATTAACCTTATTTAAATTATAAAGAAAATTCCGCTTGGTTGTAGTATTTAGCTATAAATGTTTTTCAAAAAATGTACAAAATGTACACAGGAATATTTATTCAAATTGTGGATAATGACAAACTTTAATGACTAAAGCTTTAAATCCAAATCTACTTTTATAAATGATAAAAAATATATTAATCCATTTGTATTTTATGAATCTCGAATCATCGTTAATTATGAAAACTAATTAATCTATTATTTAGAAGAACGTGTTTATTTTCACTTTCTATTATAATAAAAATAATTGTGGGCAAAACCCAAAATTATTTTTATTGTAACAAGTATTTGCGTATTTTCCCAAATTAACTCTGACACCCCATGCGCTGGCGGCAAGACTATAAACGACCGTCATGCTGAGAGGGCGTAGAAAGTTGAAGGATTTTCCCGTCATCAAAAAATCATGATTTAAGTACTTAAAAGCACTAGCATAGAAGTTTAGAGAATTAGGGAATTTTATCAATTTTGTGTTTGTGTTTCATAAATTCAAATGTCTAACTACGATAGATATAAAACGCATTATACATGTCAATTATTGATTAGGTTTTTAAAACCAATTTTACATTTTTTTTAAAATTTTTACTTGTGATATTTTTCATAGATCAGACATATTTTAAAACGCTATTAAATCGGACGTCAATATCGAACGAAACAATTTTTTCGTAAGATTGTGTAAACCCTTCATTTAATTTTTTTTTTTTACAATTTTCCTACAATTTTAATGTGTGCAGTAAAACAAATAGGTATGGCTAATTTTCAAGTAGCCCATGGAGAAATAAAACACATAGTTTGTTCCATAAATTCCATAAAAATTGACAACAAATTTCAAATCGGTATACTATTAGAAAATTTACTTATTCCATTTTTACCTAGTTATTATAAAATATTTAAAAACAATATACAAAAAAACAATTAAAAATTATTATTAACAAATTAACGTTGACTGTAAAATAAACGATTAACTTAAATAAAGTAGATGATAGGAACATAAAATATAATGAATGAATGAATTATAACAAAATTTAAAGTTCTTTATAGAGCTAATATACAGTGTGGTGATAAAGTTTGGAACAAAATTCATAAAAGCGTTTTATAATGTTTTTAAGAAAATCGCTCGGACAGGTCAATTTTTGTTTTTAAAATGCCGTCTTCTGACGTTAATTTTTTTGGAATGACGTCATTTGTTTTTGCACAATGACGTCATCATAAATTTTTTTAAATGA
>JAFFZR010015563.1:0-11972 GCA_018397195.1 Lethrus apterus | reverse complement strand
TTATACACTAAGTTATGTGTACTTACAAAGATTAAATATAAAACTTGGAATTACCAAAAACAGAGAATATTTTCAATTGGATTTACAATTTCATTAAAAATATCAAAATTATAAACGAAAATGAATTTTGATGACGTTCATGTTTGACAAACACTATGATGACAGTGAAGCTTTTTAAATGTATTTGTCAAGTTACATACTATAGAATTGAATAAGGACAATCAAAAATTAATTCAGAATTCAATATTACTAGTGTGAGATAATAAAAATATACCTAAAGAAATTAATATTACGAATAAAAATACTTATTTTTATCTTGGTTGTAAGATATTTGCATAAATTATATTTAATTGTTGAGTATCATATTTATAATTTATGCTAATTGCAAATGGGTTCGTAAATAATTTTCCATAGTGTTTTTTAATTTAACTTTAGTCCGGGCCTGTGAATTTTGTGTAGTCTTGTGCAATTAACATATCTGTAGACAAAGTTGGCCATGCTGGTCGTCGTTCTGTTATACTTTGTATTATGGAGTGGTGTTGTTTTTATTATGTGCATTTTGGTTTTATCTTTTAATATTAAAGAAATTAAGTATTATTTTAAATTAAAAAAAGCAACATTCAGTTTTAGAATAATAGTTTTAGACAGTGAATTGGTTTATTAAATGAACACAATATATGTATATTTTTATAAGATGGCCTTCAACACGAATGACAGTTATTGTAAATTTTCTTCGTTTCATACAATATGGATGCTAACTTTAATTTAAATCTCACTAATTATGTAAGTAGAAACACATTTTCTGTTTACGCTATTGGTGTTTCCATTGTTTTTAACATGTATTTCTTTTGACACACAGACCTGAAGAAGGAAATAAAAACTTTCCGAAAGCTCGTACTAAATTAAAAGAGTAGACTTTTATTTTAATCTCAGACTGCAGTCCCAAATAATCAACTAGTATGTTGCTGCGTTAATGGGTTGGGTTGCACCCATTAACGCAGCAACATATGGATGACAGTGACAGTGACACTTCATTCATTTGAACATTAGTTGCAGTCAACGAGAGAAAAAAGAAAGAAATAACTCTTGAAGATGACGAGTGAGATCTCGTCGAAACGTCGGGTAAAATGTTCTTCTCAGAACAACATACCTGCAACGCGGAATACTCGAAAAAACAGCACAACATATATATCCATCCGCGAGAATCTACGTTCTAATATATATATATATAGTAAAAGTTATATATTTGTAATAATATTTGTATAATGCACATGCACATATTTCTAATACCAGTTCAACATTTAGCCAGATATTCCAACATAATTCATGTTAGCAAATAAAATTTCCATTAAGTAAATAAAAAGAACTGATAAGCATATTGTATGACATTTGGTCAAAAGAGCTCATTTACATTACTCTTAAACAAAAACTAATGAAAATCATACGCATATGTCATCTAGTTGGTCCTCACAGCAATGAAAATTATTGAAAACGAGCTTATTTACGTTAAAACATATGTACATCATAAATTACATATGCTGAAAACGACAATATGTACAGATTGACCTTGTTTAATTTATTTTTTAATATTGTGCTCTGATTGCATTAATTTAATTCACTTAGAGCGATTGATACCCAATATCAGATGTATTAATTACTCTATGAGATATGTTTATACACTTTCATTATACATGATATCACTAATAATACGTTCAATTTAAGTATTAATTAATTAATTTTATTCAGTATGATTTTATTTAGGTAAACGTAATTAATTATATTCTGTACATAAATTCGACAATGAAATTTTAATAGCATATTCGTAGTCTGAAATTAAGACAAATATCTATGATATGTCTTATTCTGCATCCACAGGTAGTTAGTTTATAATATAACTCTTCTAATAACAGTTGTGATTGTTTCGAAATTTGTTGTTAGAAATATAACGTGCGAGCCAAAATGTCGATCGCCCACGTGACTAGTTATTTTTCGCAATTTAGTAAATTTCATTTCCATAGGTTACCATATTCATCTTCTTCTTCTTCTTCTTCTTCTTATTCAAAATCAATGGCTTCAGGCAGTAACCATACCAGCCAGTCACTCACTTTTTAACACTAACACAACTTTTTTAGATTTATATTTTTGTTATATCTGTCACCATGAACTGATATTTGTCTGCTTATGCTTTGTAATTTACAACACATGACTATGGTAAATCAGGACTCTATATTCTTGTAGTATGGGATAATATAGGAACTCAACTGTTAGGAAATTGGGAAATCACTCTTCTTGTTACAGGGCCCGTTGTAGCTACACAGAAATAGGCCACGGAAAACATATAACAAAATGAATATAAAGAAAAGAGAGAGGATGCAGAGGGGGTAGAGAGAATAATAATAATAATTATAATTTCATATTAATCTTAACTAGAAAATCACAAATTATTTGAACTCTTTTAATAATTAAATTTGATAGAACATATGATAAACTAAGAGGAGGACTTAAACCGGTTTTAATATTAAATTATTATACAATGCATTGCTATGAATGACATGGTTCGGACATTCCCAAAAAATATGATTATCATCACCTACAACTCCACAGTTACAATCAGGAGACGGAGACACTTTTATTTTAAAAAGGTGAGCATTTGACAAGCAATGATTGAATGTAACTCGGCAAATTGTAGTTATCATGTATCTTGGTAGATTGAAATGTTTAAACAATGGTGCTTGGTTACATGATGGGTTGAGCAAGAAATATAGTTTTACCTTATTTGTGGTAAATTCATTCCACCATCTTTGCCAGGTTACTCCAATATCATTTCTAATTTGAGGAAGGAAATCGTTAAAGGTATTCTTATGGTATAAATTTACTTCAGTTAAAGATGCACCCAAGTTTGCCAGTCTATCAGCCTTATGGTTGCCCTTAATACCACAGTGTCCAGGAATCCAAATGAATTTAATGTTAAAACCATTTCTTGACAATCTGAAGAACGTAGATTTAATTTGTAACACAAGGGAGTTGCTGGATCCAGAGACAGACGATGTTTTAAGCAGAATAGGATACTTTGCGAATCCGAAAAGATTATAGTGTTATTCATATGTTTTTCCTCTATGATGAACAGGGCCTCCAGGATTGCAATTGCTTCCGCAGAACAAATATATATATTGGATTGCAATTTAAAAAAATATTCCAGATTACTTTTCATAAAATAAATACCAATGCCCGTACCACCCCTCAGTCCATGTTTAGATGCATCCGTAAACACATATTCATGAATAGGCCACAAATGACAAATTATTGGAGTGAAGAACGACTCCGTCCGATCCGCAGGCAACTCCTTAAATTTATGTTTCTTTTCAAATTGTAAGTCCACATTGATTAAATTAATTTGGTCAAAAAAGTCAAAACAATAACATGGGAGAGAGTCCAGAATTTCCATTTTAATTTGAAGATTAATAAATTCATTATACACAGATATAAATAAAGGTGGAGGTTTATGTTTCCAAATATTTGTTTTCGGAGAAAGGATAAGCCTGCTGTTGATGTCTATTTTATCCAAAACAATATGGTTGGAAAGTCTCATATATTTTAAAATATCTCTTAGCCATTTAGCTCTAAGTTCCAACGGCAGAATACCCGCTTCAACCAAAAGAGCTGCTGTAGGAGTGTTCTTCTTAGCGATTTAATTACGTCCAAAGACCTGTTGCATCTTAAAATCACATTATCTATTTCCTGCTTAAATGAAAGCCCTTGGTCTAGCTCTAGAATGAAACCCAAAAATTTTACATTGGACACAAAAGGGATGATTTGATCCCCTATCTGGATTTCCTCATATCTCTCCGGAAGGTGCTTTCTTGTGAAAATAAGTGATTGACATTTATTGAATGACAGATTTTGGTTAATTGAAAATAAATATTCGTAAATATGGCCGATTAATCCATTTAATTGTTCAATAGCACAGTTTAGATTTTCATTCTGTTTGTATATGACAATGTCGTCAGCAAACTGTAAGAGTGACATCATTTATGGTATTTTGATGTATTTCAAGCGTATATACAATATACAATAACGGGCTTAATGTAGAACCTTGTGGAAGGCCTTGTGTACTAAACCGATGACCAAATTCTTTGTTACGAAATAAAACGTTCAATGGTCTGTCAGAAATAACATTGAAGATCACATAGATAAACTTTTTAGGGACGCCAATTTTGATTAATTGTTCACAGAGTAAACTCCAGTCGACACTATCATACGCTCCCTCGATATCCAGGAAACAGGCAACTAAATATTCTCTCCTCGCAAAAGAAGCATATATATCAGCTAAGATACAGAGAGTGCTATGCTTGGTGCTTTTGCCTTTTCTAAATCCAAATTTACATTTAGGAATCAGGTTCTTACTTTCCAGCCACCATTCTAGTCTATTTTTAATTATGGATTCCAACGTTTTCAGTAGATAAGAGGACAAAGCAACAGGTCGATAGGAAGATGCAACATCAGGAGGTTTGTTTGGTTTCAATAACGGAACGGCATTACTATGGATTCTTTCCATTTGGGAGGGATTGTTTTCCCATTGAGGAATTCATTGAAAATGTGAAGCATCAGACCTTTTGCATTTAAAGGAAGTTTTGCAATCATTTTGTATTCTATAACGTCCGGGCCTGGCGCCGAGTCTTATGTGCATTTGGTACAAAACAATATTTCTACGAAAGCAAATCCGTTTAATAAAAATTGATCGTTAGCGGCGGTACTATTCTTCAAAAATTTTTCAAAAGAATTAAAAGCAGAAGGAGGAGCAAAACTGGTAAGAAAATTATCCATCCATTCCACGTCAATTGGGTTAGCAGCTCGTGGACTAAATGCGCCTCTAAATCTTTTTATTTTCTTCCATATTTCTGATAATGGGGTATCTTTGTTTAATGAGTTATAAAAATTGATAAAACTCTCTTTCTTTTTCTTTTTTAAAAATTTTTTACATTCCGCTATCCTTTTTTTGACCAAGATGTAATTTTCAATTGTTGGATTTACTTTGAAAAGGCGGATAGCATCTTTCCTTTGTTTTATACAGGATGAACATTCACCGTCCCACCAGATAGGAGATTCTTTCCAATTCCTATTACTAGGTACCTTCATAAAATATGCACAACCGGCATCGTGTATAATGTTTTGTAGGTTAAGATCGTGATTCTCAAGTCCAGGTAAAGAATTAACAGCGTCCGAGATATATTTTTGAAAATCATGACATTAATCATTAGTGTATTTGAGTCTTTTCTTCTTATTCATAGTGACGTAAGGTGCATTTTGGCCGATTTTAATAAGGACTGGAAAATGATCACTGCCATGACAGTCATCAAGGATTTCCCAACTGCAAGATAATTGTAGAACTGACGAACAAATTGATAAATCCAACACACAACTTCTCGAATTTGGTAGAGTAAATCTGGTAGGCACCAAATTGTTCAAAATGTTTAAGTTTAAATTATCAATAACATCAGCTAATACAAGACCAACCCTATTATTTGAAGAACAACCCCAGTTCAAGTGATGGCCATTAAAATCACCACATAAAAAGAAAGGGCGAGGGAGCTTATTAACAAAGGATAATAATTCATTATATGAAACTGGATTGTTTGGAGGAATATATATACTTGCAATGGCAAAATCCCTAAACTGGGTGGCCACTACCTGGTAGGATGGGTTAAAGTGGATGTTTAACGCTTTCCATTCAATATCTTGCTAATGGCGAATGCACTCCCACCTTTACCGTCTAGTCTATCATCTCTGAGTAAGGCAAAATTAGGAATGAAACATACCGACTCAGGTTTGAGCCATGTCTCATTTACACATGCTACGCTAACATTCATATTTCTCAGAAGCCACAATAAGTCACCCTTATTGCTATTCATAGCTCTCATGTTTCATTGCAAGATGTTAAATTCTCTGTTATCCATTATTGTTTAGAAGATACGTAGAAAAAAAAAGGAATAAAATTCAGGGTGACTAAATATGGAAGAAAGCTACTCTATTTGTGAACTAATATTTAGATTCTTAGAATGTACAAAGGATTTAATAAAACTAATAATAATATTTAAATTATCAACTAATAAGGGAAGGAACGGGCTGCCCTTGAACGATTTTTTAAGTTCTACCACAGCCACCATGTTCCACCACCATGTTCCATTGCAAGATGTTAAATTCTCTGTTATCCATTATTGTTTAGAAGATACGTAGAAAAAAAAGCAATAAAATTCAGGGTGACAAAATATGGAAGAAAGCTACTCTATTTGTGAACTAATATTTAGATTCTAAGAATGTACAAAGGATTTAATAAAACTAATAATATTATTTAAATTATCTACTAATAAGGGAAGGAACGGGCTGCCCTTGAACGATTTTTTAAGTTCTACCACAATTTCCTCTAGCTGGGTCTCATAATTCCTAAATTCACGATTTTTGGGGGTAGCTAAATCAGCACCATCATTTCCCTGGAAACGAAAGACCGAACCAGAGTCCCCAGATACTGGATTACCATTTTGGTACGAAAGTAGGCTATTATGCTCTGTAAAATCTAGTTTCCTAGGAGGGAATTTTTTTTTGGCCGAAACCGCGATACTTGCATATGAACCTTGGCTTGGAATAGTTTTAACCAAAGGAATTGGTTCAATCGAATTGTTGCCTAAACTTGGATATTCTTGAGGCCTAGATTCCACAGGCCCATAAGTATATTATTGTTAGTCAAATTGAGTGCTTCAAAAAAAGTATATAATATTGTGTCTAACCATATATAATTTAATTTGCTTTTGCCTTAGAAATTCCGGGCACTCTCGATTCGTGGCTTGATGAGGCCCTTTATAATTTTTGCATTTTGGCGACGAACATTCTTTGTGGTTATGGTCTTCACCACAATTGATACATTTATCTAATTTACTCTTACACTGCTTGGCAGTATGTCCAAAGTTTAGGCATTTAAAACATTGGGTAACACAGGAGGGATAAAATTCTCAACTTCAGCAGGTGTAAAAAAAAATGAAAACCTTTTTCGGGAGAAGCGTGCCCTCAAAAGAAACCATTACTGATTGAGTAGGTTTATAAATTGGGCCATCGTTAGTAATGACTCTTCTGTTCAAACGACGGACTTTCACTTTCACTTTCACTTTCACCGGAGAGCTAATATTTTTTAAGATCGTGTCTTCCGTCAAATTGCTGTGGAACTGCCTGACAACACTCTGGCAGGAAACCAATTGGTTGGGGATAAAAGAATTTAGTTCGTGTTTTTCTAATGAAGGGTTCGAAACAAAATTGTTTGCATTTTTGGCACAATTAAACGATACTGAAATTCTGTTTCTACCTTTTTTAACAATATTTTTAATACCTGAGATTTTTCTTCCGCCAGAATTTTACCTAGCGACATAGGATGGATGTTGCCAATATTTTTATCTGTTGATTCTTTATACTGAACAAAAACTTCGAATGGGCCAACACTTTTTGCTGTATACAAATTGTTTTGCTTTATTGACGCCGATTGAATCGGGGTCCGAGAATTGTAGACTTCACAATTCATAGATAAATTATTTGTTAATGTTTTAGACTGATACAAAATGCTGTGAATTTTTCTTTCCGTATCTGGGGAAATAACCAAAGTGGAATCCATTAAATAATCATTGTCATAAATATCGTGGGTTATTCATATTAACTTAACAATATATATCGAAAGGAAAAGGAAATATCAAAATCAAAATATCAAAATATATAAATGAATAAAAAAAAAGGAACAAAGCAGACAAATGTAAAAAAAAACAGACTTACAGTTGAAATTTACTAAATTAAAATTATAACTCAAAATTAAATAAATTAAAAGGTAAATCGGTCAGACAATTATCACAACAAGCTGGTACGTAAATAGTCTATATTAATTAAATATTCTAAATTTTATCTTTCTTTAGGTGTATCTTATGGTTCTTGTCGAAAAGCACTGAAAAATACTCTTCATATGCTAAGTTACTGTTTGTCATGAATTGCTTCCACATGATCCTTAGAATGCAATATTGTCAATGGTTTCAAGAATACTTAAATAATGATCATCTATTGGATTTAACGTTCTTCTCAGATGAGCATGGTTTCATTTAACTGGTTATGTCATTAGCCAGAATTATCGAACTTGGTCGAAACATCCTTACACCCAATTAAAATTGGAGTCTGGGTAGCGTTATCAAGACGTCGCATAATTGGACCCATAATTTTTCATGATACAATTAATGCAGAAAGATATCATAATGACATACTACAACAATTTATTGACCAATTACACGATGAATTACACCACAATTGCAAGAGGGTTATTTTCAACAGGATGGAGTGACTGCCCATACAGCACAGCAGACCATACATTATTTGGAGCAATTTTATGGTGTTCGTCTAATTAGTACTGGACGATGGCGAGCACGATCACCAGATCTAATACCTTTAGATTTTTATTTATTTGGGAAATTGAAAAATAATATATATAAAAATCGTATGCACAATATTGATGAATTGCAAGTAGCTATTGAACAAGCAATACATGAAATTATAGTAGATGAATTGCAAAGGGTATTTGAAAGGATGAAAAGAAGGGTAAACTTGTGTGAAAACCACGGTGGACATTTTCAACATCTATTGTAATAAATTTCATTACGTTGGAATATTTATTGATGTTTACAAAATACATACCAAATAAATTCATACAGCATAACTCTGTTAAAAATTAGATAACTGATTATCAATAAATATTTGTTATTTAGTAACAAGTGTTTTTGTTAATATTTAACCAATACCATCAATTTCAAAAATTTTGCAAAAAAATGAAATAAAGCTAAATATTGCTACATAATCTAAATAAATGATACGCCACTGAATTTATTAACTGAATTTCATTATGCAGGAATACCAACAGATGTATATTTGGTTGCATAAGTACGTGGTCACGTGGGCGATCATCATTTTGGCTCTCTCTGTATTAAAATAAGATATTCGTAATGGCACTTTTCAATCTAGTTGTAATTGAATTACGTAAGTTTTTTCTTAGTTATAATTATCGAAAATATAACAAGATAGAAAGTCCACTTGGATTGGCCAACTGAAACCTTATCCTTGTTCCAAACCATTGTTAGTCTCCAAATGGTAGAGGCGCTGATACACCATGTATCATCTTTTTTTATCTTTACGTAGACTCTGAGAAAACTACATATGACGAATTAAAGAATTATACTGATTATAATATCGTTGTCATGGTTACAATAAAAAAAAATATTAATAGATAATTAAATATTTGTGTTTTGCATAACAACGGAGATATCGAAGAATATCGCACTAATGTGACACCCTGTATATATCCAAGTAAACTGTTTCATTTGGTTCGTTAACAGCAACGCACGATCGCTGAATATGTGTCTTCGTTTGAGGAACTTTTACAGTGATGAAGCCGTCACGTTCCTCAATGTCTTCAATTCTCATATTGTACAGCTCCTCTCGTCTTAATGCACCAGCTATACCAAATATCATTCCCTCCTAGAGGAAAACAAAACAATATTTATCTGATTTACAAAAGTAAAGTAAATTTACCTTATGCGCAAGAAATTTTTCGTCTGGTGCTTCAAGAAAAAACACTGGCCTTTTTTGTCGATATCCCACATTTTTCTTTTTTCAGAAAGCAATTAACGTAAAAAATTTCGATATATCAATAAAATCATGAAGAAAAATTGTCGACTTTAACATCGAATATTCAGCCCACAGACTTCCTGAAGCTTTCAGTACCTCATTTCTTCTTACAAAGTACGCCAGCAAAGATTTTTCACAAATAGTTGTACTTTTCCTAGTGTACCAGTCTTTGAAACTTTGATAGGTCTCTCGATTTCTCCGGAATGAGAGCCGAACATCCCACAATCCAAGCTTCTTCAACTTCGCTTTCAAATTCATTTTCACTAGTTTTAAATGTTAATTGTAAAATTTTACAAAAAACTGTAATGGTGCAGCCATTACAGTTTTTTATTTTTTATTTATTTACAAATTGCTATAGAAACGTAAAAAAACTTGGCATTACGGCAACGTGATATGGATATGGAAACTTACACAAATACCTATGTTTATCTCCCTATAAATCTGTATTAGATATTTAAATGCTCAATCGCTAAACTCAATCGCGCAAAAAACGTCATAAGTATCACGAACGGTAAGGAATACCGTTCTCAGACAATAATTGGAGTCGTCGCTTCGCTCCTCCTCCAAACAATTGTCTTCGAACGGTAAACATCCCTTACCGTTCTTGATACTAAATATACTATTTCCCGTCCACAAGGCTGTTTTTATGGGCCCAGGACATACGTTTTTAATGACGTAGTCAATTGAAAGTGTTCAGGTATTTGTTATTTCAAGATTTACATCATGAACTACTTAATCAATGTTCCCAAATTGAAGGGACGGGAGAACTACAGCGAATGGACTTTCACAGCAGAAAATTTGTTAGTTCTAGAAGGTATGTCGCATTGTATTACGCCGGATCCTAAAAAAGAACTAGAAGCTGCAGATGATGTGAAAACTAAAGCTTAATTGGTATTAACCATTAATTCAACATTATTTGTACATATAAAGGATGTGAAATCTACGAAAGAATTGTGGGATACGCTGAACAACTTATTTGATGATTCAGGATTTACCAGAAAAATAAGTTTGCTACGTAAACTGATCTCAATCCTCTAGAAAATAGTAATTCTATGACATCCTATTTGACAAAAATGGTTGAAACAGGGCAAAAATTAAGTGGAACTGGATTCAATATCAGTGATGAGTGGATTGGTTCATTATTGCTGGCTGGTTTGCTTGCTTGCTTGAAAAATATGCTCCAATGATCATGGCTATTGAACATTCCGGTATTTCAATCACAACAGTCGCAATTAAAAGTTAACAATGCGTTTGCGAGTTCGCAAATATGGCAATATAAAAGTAAAAATAAGTTGATATCCACAGTTTGCAGAACTAAAAATAGTAAAAATGAAAATAAGTCAAATATGTCAGCATCAAGGACAAATGTCAAATGTTACAAGTGTAAACAAACTGGCCATTATCGAAATCAGTGTCCAAACAATAGTTTATCAGCGGAAATTTTAATAAAAATGAATGGTATCTTGATTCTGGTGCGAGTTGTCATTTAACTGCTAATGAAAACTGGATTGTGAATCTTTCATATGAGAATTAACCTCTTGATGACGTGGACCAATGATATTTAAAACCAAGATCACATGCACCAATCAGAACAATCTTATACTGAAAAGATTGCATGGTGATTTTCTTGCCGCTACGTCATAGTTTTTGACTTAGTAAGAATGAAAACTTTCAAAATACATTAAATGTCATTTTGACAGTTGTCAATGTTATAAATCATTCGGCTAATTCTCCAACCAAAGATCATTCGTACTCAACTTTTGTCTGGCAAGATTTTTAGTTTTTTATTCGCAATGATTGCTAAAGGCAATTAAACTCCACCACTTTCTTGGTCTCGTTTAATTGCCAAGCAACCATTGTTCATGCAAAATAAAAATCTTTCCGACAAAAGTTGGAGCACTCATGATCTTACGTATGGTAATATTGAAACTAAACATTTGAAAAGTGTATTAGCATCACATTTTAGACTCAAAGACTTGGGAGCGTTAATGAGCGTTAATGTAGGTAAATCTAATGGTACAATAATTTTAAGTCAAGAAAACTTTATAAATAAATTATTGAATGAATTTAATATGGCAGATACTCCAATTCAAACTAAGTGAAATATAAGTAAAGAGGAAAATTGAAGGCGTCAATGCAAGAAGTGCCTTAGTCACAAATAAGTGATTATGAGATATTAAGCTGTGAAAGTTTATGTTTGATTATGAAATATTACTCAAACTGTTTTGATCAAAATGTGTGTGGTGATGTATTCTATGTAGAAAGTGGCTTCT
>JAFFZR010015562.1:0-12227 GCA_018397195.1 Lethrus apterus | reverse complement strand
TACCTACAAATGCTACTTGATCGTAAATGTTTTTGAAGAAGTTAACACAAAAACCACTAGAGTAATATAGCTTAAAAACTGATCGTTTTTTTATCTTATCATAAACAACCATATTCCCAAATGAATATTACAAAATATTCATTATTACAGGGTGTTCTTTTTTCTATGTCACTTAGTATATTATATTGCTATTGCTAATTACAATTACTAACAAAATTCTATTGAGGCCCTACGATAGGATTTTTAAAAACCTTCAATGTATAACAAAGGATACAATTTTCAACTGGAAAATTATATACTTTGTGATGTATACTTTGTGATTTTCACAACACTTTAAAACGCCTGACTCTAATGTACGAATGTGTTTAAGAACGCAACAGAAATCAAGAATTTAACTCGTAGCGATTTAACAGCAAACAAGGGAACCATCAAAAAGTGTGAAATATGAAACAAATTTAACTCCGTTTTATTATGTATGTACGTAAATTTCAAATTATTTCTTACGAGCAATTCGCTCATTTATATATTTGAAGCAAACTTTTGTTTAAAAATTGTATCCAGAAAAATAATCGAATTGTGCAAATTTACGGCAAATATTACGATTAAAGTCACCCATTATATTGATAGATGTTAAGTCGAAAAGATTTTGATATATACATGATATAATAGCATCTGTTTTCTGTCTATAGTCCGTCATATTTCGTATTTTAAGAAAACCGTTTCTTATGCATAATTTCAGTATAAATCATGCTTTTAAACAATTAAATTTATAAATCATAATACTTCATATGCGTATTTTCGTGATTATGTCGTTTTCAAAAATTTGAATTCAATTCAATTTATTGCCCACGGGAATTAATAAAATGTTTGAATAAACTCGCAGCGTGTAGCATTGATGTCAGTCGATTATAGTTAATTCAATATGAATTGTGGGATAGCATAAACCAGGGAACATTGCATGTAACATTGAAATTCTTTTAGATGTATTGAGCATGCAATGACAATGCTATCAGTTGCGGGTCATGTCGACGTTTTATATGAAAACTCATTACCATTATTTAAAAACGTTTTAGCGTTTGAGTTCAATGGCGTTTACTTCAACGTCGTATATTAATTCTATTTAATGTCAGCCTGTATCCTAAGTTTATAACGTTTGCGGTCCATTATTATTGAATAAAGAATAATAGAGTCGTTCGAAACAAGAACTGTCGAAATATTAAATGTTACCCTCTTTGAATATTTTTGCCTATAATTTTGTGTGAGACAATAACACCGTATTCAGTCAAAAATAAAATTTCTGTCAACAATTTTCAATGTAATTTATTATTTATTATTGTTATAAGCGGGACGTGGTGATGACATCAAAAAATAATAAGCAGAAAGCTTAAATTTTGTCTGAAACTACCGATGCGTGTAAAAATTTTCGAGTGTTATAATAACATAACAAGTTATTAGTTATTAGACACACAAGAAACAATAGACGATGTTCAGAGGGACAAGCTCCCATTCATTAGATGCTGTCGAAATTTAACAGTTAGAGGTTATTCGATAAAAGATGCCACTGATGTTCTCATCTTTGTGAGAGTTCATAAAAAAAAAAAAATAATAATGAAACCAAATTTTAATTTATCAAATGGGCATGCGCAAACGACAAAAAATTTTGAATGATGACTAACACCACAATTAAAAGAGTAAAGGGGGTCATTTTTAAACACCTATTTACATCATTTATGACTTCATTGTCATATTCAAATCAGTCTTAAGAAAAAGATTGCTCCTTTATCTAAATGTTCACCAAAAATAACATTTCTATCCAGTTTTGCAAAAAATTTTACAAAATTGGTCTGTTTCATGAGCAAAACTATACATTTTTCCTCCGCTCTTAAGATATGATATTCTAGCAGGCTAACGGCGAAAGTAAATACGCCCCGGGTCGATAAACGCATGCATGTTAAACATTCATAAAAAAGCGAAGAAAAAATGTAACCTCACGGTCGTGGTAATGAACTGATGGACGAACACCTTAAAAATATATTAACAGTAATTACGCGTTTTTTATGAGCTCCTTGAATATGGGTCTACAAGATCCCGTGCGCCGTTGTCAGAAGTAACATCCAAGTTTTATTCTATATCGAATATTCTTATTTTTTTGTTCTATTTAGTTTCTTCCATTATTGGTACACATCTTCACTTTCGTCATAAATTGACTTAACTGTTTGGGATATTATCAAATGCTCTCGAGTTTACATTATCTATTTGAATATCGGAAAAAATATTATTTTATTCTTAGCAAAAATTTCTTTTCACATATTATTCAAAAAAGGTAATTAATATTTCCATATTTATTGCATTTCAATCGCTTTTATTTTTCATAAATTCAATTAAGTAATTTATTTATAAATTGTTTTATTTCAGAAACCATTACGAGAATTAGGTCTGAAACGATTCTGGTCAGCAGTGCGTTCGTCGAATAGTAACTCAAGTTCACAGTGCGAGCAAGGATTCGGTGAATCACCGTCTGATGAATCTAAACCAGCACCTAATTGTTCTCTGCCATTATTACAGGTAACTTTCAAAAATAGATAAACAGTTAAAGCTTGTATGTATTATATGCGGTTTTTAATTTAAAATTGATTTTGAATGCCAAATGAACATTCTAGTATTCTGTTGTGGTGTTCCTTAAATTTTAGCGACCTGATGGGGTCCATTTAATGAGGGACTTCCATGTGTTGCTAAGATAGTAACCATCAACTCGGTTTAGATTGTTGGGATGGTGATTATTTCAACTGCTTTTCTGATTTTCCTGGGGTAGAAGAAAAGTGTCCGTGCAAGGATTTTAGTATGAGAAAAGAAGAAGGAGTGTCCTGTCTCAACCTTGTGTTTCTCAATGGAAGAATCGGTGATGCGTTTTAGTCTCAATAAATAATGAGAGATTAAATAGGAATCTCAAGGGTTCTACTAACTTTTCGGCCACGAATTTTAATAATTTAGAAGACATCCCATCCTGACCCAAAGACCTTTTGTTTATTATTCTCATTATTGCCATCAATATTTCAATCGCTTCAACTGGCAAGTACTGTATAGTTTGAATTGTACGAGTATTAGCTGCACATTTAGTGGATAAGTTTGTTCCATAGTGTTCTTTTAATTTGTTAGATGCCACTGTAGAATAATATTTATCAAATAGATTAGCAATGTCTTGTGGGTTTACGATTTCCTCATTACTCAGTTTTATTTTGTTAATAGTACTTTTAGCATTCTTGGTATTGCCAATTTTATCATTCAAAATTTTCCATATTTGCTCTGGCTTATTGGTGGCATTATTTATCACATTATTGTAATAATCAATTTTCGCTTCTTTGATCATCCGTCTATACACATTTTTTGTCTTTATACAGGATGGACCATCGTATAGCATATTCACGAAAAACTATATTTCTAATCATCTTAAGAACTTGAATTTAGCGGTCAATAATCTACAGTGGAAGTACTACAAAATAGCCATTCTATTTTTTCAAATAGACGCTCCGACCGGCGTCAGGACGCCAAAAAGTAAAAAAATATAATTTTATATATTTTTTTATCAAGTCACTAGAATCAAAATATCACAGACAACGCATTTCTGATATTAAAAATGTTGAAGGGGTCATAGATTTCAAATTAATTAGACTTTTATAAATTTGGATACGAAAATGTGGGTAATTTATTGCGACAACCCTCAATGACCCTAAATCTTGGTTGACAATGGTCGCTTAACCGCAAACAACCCATTGTAAATCATAAATGGTGCAGCCGAAAAACTACAGGTGTTTTCCATTTCAGAACCGGGCTTAATAATTTATTTTAAACCCGGTTCGGTAAAATGAATTACGTTTGATGTTTAAATCACTTTTAATTCAACTTTGGCTAATTATCTTTTTTTTTCTTGAGCATGCAACCAAATTAAAACTCGAGTTGTGCAATAAAATATATTTATTACGACACACGGATATTAAAAATGTGTTCCGAAATCAAATTCGAAGAGTTAGGTCCTGGATTTGTTAGGATCGACGCACCAGATGTGCGTCAGAATGAGTTTTATTGGAGACCCTTGTAAATCAGATTGCCACCGTCTCATGTCATTTTGAGGTTCTACCATAAATAATGCTATTACCTTATTGTTGGATATTAAATTACGATTTATTCAGTTATTATTCGAATTTAAATGCCAACTTTTGTATAATCAAAATCTACATATCATGGAGGTGAGGCTGTAAAAAAAAATCCAGATTGCTTTATTACTTTGATAATTTGTTAAATCTAAGACAGTATATTTAGTGCTTTTTGACAGACCAGACAAGTCATAGTTTATAAAGGTCTAGCTCGTGGTGTTTTGCTAAAAAATATACTTTTATCACACGCTAGTTGTGTTTCCTGTTGTTCCAGCCTCCCATATACTTAAGAGGGGGTTTACTAGCTCGTGTTGCAATTTCGCATGTATACAACCACCATTATAATACATCTTTACATGAAACGTAAGGGGAAACTTTCACGTCAATGCCTCAACAAGAGAAACTATATTCGTTAAACGTGGGCTTGTTCGTGTAGCCGAAGATAGATTTGTGTTTTAGCGTCGATCAAACGTCGCACATAAAACTCTGGAATTCTAGAGTCGTTTTCATCGCTGATATATAATATAGGACTGATGTTACATATTAGTTAATATTCATATTTAAGAAATGCAAAATACATAAAAATAGTTTGCATTTTTAAAAAATTATTTTAGACAAATAGTACCTACTATTGGCTATTTTACGTTTATAAAAAATACCACTTAGTACATAAGTTTTACGATCGTAATATCATCGTCAATTTCCAGGAAAATGGATTGGCAGAAATGGCCCAGTTGACTGGCCTGCTTTGTCACCTGATATGACACCAATGGATTTCTTTTTGTGGGGAGCGTTAAGAGAAAAAGTATTTGCTCATCATGCAGTCCAAAATTTAGATCAATTAAAACAAGCAATAAGGGATGCGGTGAATGAGATTAATGTTCCTGCTACGATACACAAAGTTTACAATGAATTTATTAAAAGAGCTGAAAAATGTATACAATTGGAAGCAGCTATATTGAATAGTGGTTGTTAGATCTGTTTTAAGTTAACAATTAATACTTATTTCCTTGTCTATTACAAAAACTGATTGTTGTTTAGTTGAAAAATAAAAGTATCAGATGCAATAATATTGAATTTATAAGTAAGAGTATGCCTGTAGTCAAATCCAAATATGTTTTTCGATGTTTTGAGGAAAGCAGAATTTGATCTTCTAGCGGGCCATTAGGTAGTGAATAATCTGGAATGGTTGTGTCAAGTTCCTTTCGTTTCCATTTTCTATCAACTTTTTTCTGTGGCTTTTTATTTTTTGATTTGTTTGCATTTTTCTCATACTTTTTGGTTCCTCTTCCTGTTTTATTCTGAGCTGTATATTCATGTGTAACCTCTAAAACCTTTTCGTCACTTCGTTATCTGATGGAGCCCTTGAGGGGCCAGATAGATGATTCAGATAGTTGAGTATCTTCACTAGGAGAACTTTTTCTTATGTTTATTTCGTCATCATCACTTATTTCCTCATCTGTTATCATTCCATTATCTAAGGGTAGATTTTCTAATTCTAAACTTGCTTCTTCTGCCGCTCTCAAAAGCTCTTCGTCATTCAGAAAGATATTATTTCTCCAAGAAAAATCAGCCATTATTCGTATTATATCTAATAAGTATCACAAAATAATAGTTTTTCATAAAAAAAATTCATTTTGTAACTTACCAGTTTATTGTAATAAGGGTGATTCTCCGCCTTGACGGGAGTTCTGAGTCCGCAATATATATCAGCGTATTCCAATCAAATTTTCGATTTGACCCTCAAAAACCATATGTTGGTTTTATCTTCAAGTTACAGAAATGTCAATTTTACAGAAATTAGATGATAACACCAAGACAATTCTCAAACAAAATCTTTCAAATACACGGCTTACTACTGCGAGTCAGCCATCCGTGCACCTTTATAAACAAATGTTGAATATAGCAAATTAGCACCACCTACATTCCATCTAATCACACCTAGTACGAAAGAATGTTTTCTCTGAAGCCCCGTCAGAACTAAACGGCGATGGAAGCTTTATACAAATAATACGTGTATAAAAACTTCGTCGGACTTTAGAGTCCCGTCAGCACACAAAGGGTTAAGGGTTCTATTGATATCTATTTTTTTTTTTTTATTTGATGCATGCATTCCGCCGCAATTAGCGATTACTTCAAAAAATTTAATTTTACTTACTAATTTTAAATAAACCGCTGCGGCTACAAATGTTAAATTTAACAGTGTTTATTTGGCATATATTTTAGCAAGGGTTGACGGATGCTTCAGACAAAGTTTTGTGTCACTGCAATATACAGGATGTTTAAAATTCATTACGACATTACGAGACATTCGTCTTAATTTTTCTCACTTTTTTCAAATAATTGTATAATTCAATTATGAAAGTTTTTCATACAATGACCATATGGCTGTTTTCAGCCGTTTACTAAAAAACAGCAAAAATGGTTAAGTACATGTTCAAATAATTACTATTAAATAATTATTCCGACCATAATCCCAGAATAGTGACGGTAGTGGATCACCAGCATAGATGGTCCTTAAAGGTGTGGGATTGCATTATAGGTGACACTGTAGTTGGTCCTTATTTCTTTGACTGCCATTTAAATGGTGAAGTCTACATGCATTTTATGAGAAACGTACTACCAATTTGTTACAACAGTTGCTACTTGCCAGAGAGAGAATATGGTTGCAACATGATGGTGCACCCGCTTATTATACGCATGCAGTGAGGGAACATTTAAATTTAGTATAAGTGGATAGGGAGAGGCGGACCGCAGCAATGGCCAGCAAGATCAGCCGATCTCATTAAAATGGACTTTTACATGTGGGGACATATAAAGAGCATTGTTTATCGGGAACTGCCAACTACTGTAGAAAATATGAAGGAACGTATTCGAAATGCGTTTCAAAGTATTACAGCCGATATACTAAGAAGAGTTGAAAATTCTTTTAAAAATCGTGTTCGTGTTTGTTTAAATAGAAATGGAACACATTTTCAAATTTTTTTGTAAAATTAGTTATTTGTTTATTCATACTTATTTATTTTATTAGGAATTAAAGGTTACAAATAAAAATGTTGGTGTTTTTTTAGTAAACGGCTAAAGACTCATCACTAAGTGTGACAGGAAATGAGATATCAAAGAACGGAGCTCATATGCAGGACCCCGTATATTCGTAATATTTAGTTTTGTGTTTATATTGTATTAGGAGGCTCGTGCCCAGTTGCATTATGCCACGATTAATTCATACGTATGACTTGCTATGGAAATCATTGTCATGACTATTGTTATAATAATTGTTCCTACAGAAAAGAGGTTAACTAATTTGTGTGCGCTGATCTTTTGCGACAATTATCTTGGCTTGTGAAAAAATTTACAATTTTTGTTATATGCACACATACTCTTCCTTATTCATTGTCTCCCAAAACGTTCACCCTTCAAAACAACTATTACTTTCATATAATCAATTCCAATCGTTTTTTATACATTTTTTTTTGGAAAAACAAATCGATACACCTCAGCCTCGGTGCTTACAACGACAAAGCTTTTTGTATATTTTTTATCATTTTATATAAAATTGTCTCAATGTACTTATTTTATAACAATACTTATAAAAAATTGAGTTATTTTATTACTTACACCAAACATCTACAATGATCAAAATTAGCAAGCGATTAAAGTAGAATTAAGACGTTGCCAAAAGTGGATCCGGAAAATTTACCACCAGCAATTCACCGCCAGCAATTTACCGACAGCAATTGATCCTATAAGCAATTTATACCCAACAATTGATCGCTAGCATATTTATCGCCAGGCAGTTTATGGTTGTGTGGTATTTCCAAAAATTTTTAATTTTACTTAATAATTCTTGTGAATTCTTTATTGCGTATGTCGATAACACATAAAATTTAAATCGACTAACAATATTTAAGTGGAAGTGATTCGGGAAACAAAAAAAAAAGAAATATCGCGATTGTGATGAGCGGTGTGATATTGTTGACTATTTAAGAGGTATAGCGCATAATATTTCTTATTAACAGCGTACATACTGTGCTGTAAAAGTTAATGTTAGTTTTTCATTAAATTAATAAGTTACTTGATAACTGTTGTATAATAATTTATTGTATAATATTGTGTAGTAATATCTGTATAATTTTTTCGAAACTTGTATCTAATAAAATGTATAATCCGGGTCTTAATTTTTTATTACGTCATTAAGACAGAATTATAAATAAAAAACTGTAATTTTAAAAAGACAATTAATTGCCTGTCGATAAATATGCTAGCGATCAATTGTTGAGTATAAATTGCTTGTGGGATCAATTGCCGTCGCGGTAAACTGCCAGCGATCAACTAACTGCTGGCGGTAAATTGCTGGCGGTAAATTGCTGGCGGTGAATTGCTGGCGCTAAATTTTCCTAGACTCCGGCAAAAGGACGTCGCCCAGAGAGATTTCACCTCACACTCGGTTGCTAAGCATTGAGAATGGCTTACAAAGAAGGACTGCAGTGTCTAAGTAGAATAAATTAAATAAATACCTACTCTTTAGAAAATTAATAATAGTACAGAAATAGTATTGAAATAAATTTTAACATTTAAATTTTTCATCTTCCAATAATTGAGAAAAAATGTTTTCGTCTTCTAATTTTTTGGTCATTTTTATTGACATTTAATAGTCTTTTTTTTCCTATTTGCTGGCAAAAGAAAATAATAAAACAATATGTCATAATATAAATAAATTATCTTTATGTTCGACGGTTCTTGTGGTACTACACTCTTTTGTCTTTTCTGTCCGATTCAATTATTTTTTATATTTCTAGTAGTTAGTAATTTATTGACACTCTGTATACTACCTCTCACAATATTTTCATCTAAATGATATAACCATGCTTCATCTATACTTTTCTTTTATTCTTTATATATTTATTCAATACCTTTAAATACCCTATATCGATGTGATCATATCTACCTCACACTTATTTTTCTTTCCCTCACTCCATCCATCCTCAATATAATTCTAGCTTTAATTGGAATCGGCGTTTCTCAATATATTCTTGTCTGTATTGCATCTCACTTTTATGGTTCCGTTTTTGCTTTTTATTAATATAATACGTTCGTACTGAAAAATCCCTTCAAGAATACCAGTTGTATTTATTCCAATTATTAACTTCTTTGAACTTTGGACAAATGGTAAGAGGGATTCAAGGGAAAAAAAATAGCTTTTACACACACTTACCATTTCAACATCATCACTTTTACCGTTTACGTTTATAATTATCTTGTTCTGGATTGTTTCTAATAAGTAATTTTTATTTAAATAAAAGTTTCCATAAATCAAAATTTTCCTGGTTGGTTATTGTCCCTCTTACATAAGGCAAAAATAAAGTCGTGACATATAAAAGACCGGAACATAAAATTTTTATTATTGCACTAGATTCAATGCATACATATGCGATAAGAGTATATACGCTTCGTGGAGCTTTCAAATAGATCAATGCAACCCTTATCGCAACAAACTTTTGTAACGTTCTCGTCGGGAAAACGGTTCGAATTTTGATTATCAGTTGGTTTTTAGACGATCTTGGACTCTTATTAAATTTATTTACGATACAGACAACACGTAACTCGTAAAATAAAATTAAAATGGTAAAGCGAAATGCATATATAAATAGAAATTAAAACGAGCGAACGAGATTTAAAAATATAAATTTAATTACAATTTGGCCACGTTATGTGTTGAGACACTTGCTCTGCGTGTAAAATATAAATTACTTCGCGTCAACGTGCATTGCCTGACAAAAGGTAAAATTTTCATAAAACTTTTAATTGGAAGCATTCGAGCTAGAGACATTCATTCATTATGTCTCAACAACTTTAATTACTGGCACGATTCATTACATTTGGACAGTAAATCTCATCCACTATATCTGCATGCTTAAGTATATAACTTGTTACCAATTAAATAATTCTTTAAAAATGACAGAGTTATATAGTGTGCTATAAAGAAATGTTTTTTTTTTTGTATAAGTGAACTTTGAATTCACAATACCATAATTAGAAGGGCAGATGTACGTATTTCAGTATGTGATAAAGTATGTTAAAACATAAAGACAAGTATTATAACTGTTTAATACATTTCTTTAAAAGTGAAATATACTAAATATAATATAATAATAATATAATATAATATACTAACGGCATCAGCAACACCCAAAGCAATTTCATACATAATCTGTTATCTACAATGTTTGTAAATGGATAGTTGCCTAAATTTTCCCACAATCCTACTGTACCAACGTGAATCCCCTAATATGCACTATGCTTAGGGGGGTTTAACCATTGTCGCTCAATTTTAAACCCAGTTTAGTATCCTTAGTATCCATTGTTATAGCAATGAAAAATATAATTTTATACTAAAGGTTTAAAGCGATGACATCCATCCATAAAAAACCATATGCACAGTCTTTTTTTAAATTAGAGATTATGGTTTTATTTTTGTGAATATGTAAAATTATACACACCTTAAAAATTCAAATTCTGTTATGTTTGCAATATTTCAAACAAATTCAGTTTTTAGAGAATGATATTGACAGGTTTCAAGATCTTAACATATTATGTAATGTAATGTATTACTTAAATGTGTATAAAATTTATAATTTCAGTTATAATTGACGTCCTCATATGAGGCGTGGGGGAGTCAGTATTTGGATAAAAAACACTAATAATACAAAATGCATAAACTTTTTGTGTGGAAAAACACTTCGAAAATTGTGTCTTACTTTATAAATCAAATTGTACATATTATAAACTGTTATCGCTCTCTTTCTGGAGATGTTAATTTATTTTTAACTAAAATTTCAGAAGTACTTGATCACCTATATGAACCGCAAATTAAATTTATTTTAACGGGAGATCTTAATCTTGAGAAATATACAAACAATGATTTGGTTTTTCCCTGCAGTCTGAATATAGGGAAAAATTATCCTTTGCACAAAAAAAAAAACGATCATCAAAAAATTGAAAATTACAGACCTGTGGCTGTTCCGTGTGGGTTATCCAAGGTCTTTGAATATGCATTTTAGAGCGTTTGTTAACTTTTCTAGAAAAATACAACATTATAACAGAAATTCAGCATGGGTTTTGTATGAACAAATCGACATCAATAGCAATGCTTTAATTATTGATCATCTTGAGGCATTTGAATGTTTTGCATCGATCTTCTGTGATCTAAGCAGGGCATTCGATTGTGTGAATCACATAATGTACTTTAAAGGTCTACCCAGATCAACGCGGTAGCTGCGCGGACGCGAATATTACGCGAGCGGCATTTCGGCTAGTATTCACACCAATGCGACGCGCGATTAGCCAACTATTAAAAACAGAACTGTCAATTAATTACCTACTTTTGTTGCAATGTAAATAGCGTGAATTTAACAATATATTTATTATTTAAAAATATAATGGATTCTTCTTCTTCAGAAGACGAACGCCATGATATTGTGACAGATGACAGAAACTAAGCGCCAAATTCATTTTTTTCGTGCTTGCGACGAAACGCTGCAGTACCGCGCGGATTGTCGCTGTAGTGTGAATGGTTTCGTATGCCGCTATGTAATTTCATATCGCGTCGCGTTTGCGAAACATTCGCTTCCGCGGTAACGCGTTGGTCTGGGTAGACCTTAAAATATATTACAAACTTGAAAGCAGTATGTTTCTATAAGATATTAACTCAGATCTTACAAACATAAATATAAGAGTGCCACAAGGCACCATCTTCTGGCCCATTTTATTTATACTACAGTAAAATCTGTCAATAACGGTCATCAAAAAAGGAAACATTATTGGCCGTTATATAAGGGTGGCCGTAATTGACAGGTTTTTCGTCTTACAAATAAAATACATAATTGGTTTTTAATATTTTTTTCTTTATTTTATTAATTAAAGTAAATATTATATAAATATTATTAATGTCAAATATAAATACACATAAATGTAGGTATACGAAAAACTAAAACTATTTTGATGTATGTATGTAATACAAAACATAGATTAGGTACATATTACAGATACATAATATTATAGTGGACAAGAAAAAAC
>JAFFZR010015560.1:0-12496 GCA_018397195.1 Lethrus apterus | reverse complement strand
TGCACACTTTATGTGCAAGAAAAATTACGTTATTCACTACCGAAATTTAAAACAGGCCATAAGAAACGGACTAGTCATTAGAAAAGTTCATCGTGTGATGCAATTCAAGCAGTCTCCATGGTTAAAAAATTATATTGATTTAAACACAAGTATGCGACAATTGGCGCAATATGATTTCGAAAAAGATTTCTTTAAATTAATGAAGAATTCGGTGTACGGGAAAACCATGGAGAATGTGGATAAACGGGTTGACGTTAAATTGGTGACTCATTGGGAGGATATAGGTAAAAGGCGAGGCGCTGGTAGTTTAATCGCGAAACCAAATTTCCACAGCGTCTCCATTTTTTCGCAAAATTTCGTAGCAATACAGATGAATAGGTTAAAAGTGACGTACGACAAGCCTATTTATATTGGATTTTCGGTTTTGGAACTTTCAAAATTATTAATGTACGATTTTTATTATGATTACGTATTCGACCACTTTTTCAAGCAGCTGAGGCCGTTATCGGCAAAAACCAGAGCTCTCTCACATTAACGCCATTCAATCAGGGAACGGAAAATCAGTAATCATAGCGCTCTCCATTGACTGTAACATTCTGGGCGGCATCATTTTTGAAGAAATATGGGCCAATGATTTCACCAGCCCATAAGGCACACCAAACAGTGATTTTTTGTGGGTGTAATGGCGTTAACATGGGGGAGCTCTGGTTTAAACAAGACGGCGTAACATGCCTCACAGCGCGCGACACATTCAATTTATTGCAGGAAATGTTCAATGAGCGCATAATTTCGCGAAATGGACCTGTGCATAGGCCTCCACGATCGTGTGATATCACACCTCTGGATTTTTTTTGTGGGGATATGTAAAGTCGCTTGTCTATGCTGATTAACCGCAGATTTTGGACCACTTGGAAGCCAACATTAGCCGCGTTATTTACGATATACGGCCTCAGCTACTTGAAAAAGTGGTTGAAAATTAGACTTCGAGATTGCGCTTCATTCGAGCTAGCCGGGCCACCCATATATCAGAAATCATATTTAAACACAAATGGCATAACATTATCTTTTCAATAATGCCAATATCATGACAATGACGACCATGATTTTTGTGTGTTTTATTTCATTTTAAAGTTCTATACTTCTAAAAAAGCACCCGTTATAAGCAGGAATAGTGGGTAAAATTCTTTTCACCTTACAGCTTCGCTTAACTGCCGCAGCATATATATATATACATGCTTTACATTTCCGCGGAAATTGTAGCTGTTCATATAAATGAACACTGTTCATCCATTTTTCATGGGGGATCGGTCCACTTCTTCTATTTAATCATGTTTTCTACAGATTTCGGTGTGCTTTTGCTCGGTTTACCACTTTCCTCCATTCTTTCCTATCACTAATTAATGCTTTCCAACCATTTATTTTCATGAGCTTTAATATCGTTTTCCACTTGCTCCTTCCGCCTTGCTTTCGGTCTTCCTTTTGGTCTTCCTTCAACTGGGTTCCATTCCGTTAGTATTCGAAAGTCTGATTTGCTGTTTTTCCTAAATATGTGACCCTACCATCTAATTCGTTGCGATTTAAATATTCTTACTATGTTTTCACCTTCTAAAACTGCATCGATCTCATGGTTCATCAGCTGTCTTGCTTCATTTTCATTCACCTTCTTTGGACCCATTATCATGCTTACTATCTTCCTTTCAAAAATTTTCAGTTCTTATTCTTTCTGTGTTAAGGTTGCGGTTTCTGCTGCATATGTTACTATTGGTCTGATCGTTGACTTATAAATTTTCATTTTCCTGCTTCTACTTAATGTTTCATTCCTTAGCACCCTTTTGTTGGCGAAGAATGCTTTATATGCTGCCATTGTTCTCTCTTTAATGTATGTTCTTTCACCTTTTCTATGTATTGTCATTCCTAGATGTTTAAACGTCTCTAGTTCTTTAAAGCTGTATTGACCGATCTTTATTTCTTTGGGTGTTATTTTCTTGCGTCTTCTGAATTGCATATATTTTGTTTTGTTTTCATTAATTGTTAAACCTCTTTCTTTAGCTTTTTCTTCTATCTTTGTAAATGAGGCCTCCATATCTCTTTCACTCCTTGCTATAATTGCTATATCATCGGCGTAGGCATAACTTGCACGGATTTGACATTGATTGTTCCATTGATCTTTACCTCCTTTATAACTCTGTCTAGCGATGTTATAAAAAGTAGTGCTGATAGCGCATCTCCATGCCGAACCCCTCTGTTTACCTTAAAACTCTCTGTGCACCACTGTCCAATTTTGACTGTTGCTTTTGAATTTTCCATCGTCATTCTAACCAATTTTACGAGTTTTTTCGGTGTATTAATGTCTTTCAGATCTTCTATGATTTTTGAGCGTTGTTAATACTTTATATGTGGCATATAGCAAAGTGATGCCCCTGTAATTTATGCATTTTGTTAAATCTCCTTGTTTAGGTATAGGTATTATCATTCCTTTCTTCCATTCCTCTGGCATTTGCTCCTCTTGCCAAATTTTTATTAATAATCTGTGTATTTTTTTGTGCAGTTCACCTCATCCTTGCTTCATGCTTCCTCTCCATCATCTGTTCGCATTCTACATCAAACCAGTACTTCTTGCTCTTGGTTTTTTCATAGCCAATTGCGCACTCAGCTGAATTTATAATACTTTCTTTTACCGACTTCCATTCTTCTTCTATGTTATTCTCTGTTTGTGCCTCCTGAAGTCTTCTTCTTATTTCTTTCGTATGTCTCTCTGTTTTTTCCATTTTCTAGACTTTTCACATTCCATTTTTACAGGTATTTTTCTTTTTGTACTTAATGTTCTTTTTTAATTTAGATTTGGCTATCACCAGATAGTGGTCAGAGTCAATATTTGCCCCTCTATATGATCATACGTCGTTGATCGATTTGTTGTTCTCCTTCGTTACCAAAAAATGGTCAATTTGATTGCCATCGTTTGTTCCAGGCCGCATCCATGTGACTTTATGGCTCCTATTATGCCTGAATTTCGTGCTCACGATTACAATATCTGTGGCTGTTGCAAAATCACACAGTAACTCGCCATTATTATTAGTTTTCTTATTTTGTTAATACCAGCAACTTCTCCATAACATGTTTCTTGTCCCACTTGCGCATTAAAGTCACCTAATATTATTGTCAAGTCATGCTTAGAGATGCTGTCATATAATTCTTCTAGCTTATCATAAAATATCTGCTTGCTTTCTTCTTCTGCATTCTCCGTTGGTGCGTATACATTTATCAATGACAGTTTCTTTGGCTTGCAGTTAATTCTAATGTAAGACAATCTACCATCTACTGCCTTGAACTGCAATACATTTTCTTTTAGTTTACCCCGTACTAGGAATGCTGTTCCTCCATATCCCTGTTTCTTCTCTCCTGAATACCAAATAGCATATTCTCCTTTATCAATTTTTCCTTCCCCTGCCCATCTTGTCTCTTGCACAGCAGCTATATCTACTTGGTATCTTTTCAGTTCATTTGCTATTTCCTGCATTTTTCCAGGTTTAAGCAACGTTTTCACATTCCAGGATCCAATTTTCACATTTTGTTTTTTAATACTCTGTCTTTTATGTGTATTTCCCTTTTCCCTTGATATTTCTTGCTTCATTACTTCAATCATTGCCTGGGTCATGTCCGTGTTTGTTACCTCCACCTTCTCCTTACTTAGTTTTTCGGTTCCGTTTTTTCTTCTATTTCTCCAGCCATATTATTCCAGATCCACTCTTTTCCATTAATCCATAACTTGTTGTACCCTATTTTTACTCTATTGCCATTCATTTTTTCGTTCCTCGCTATTTTTCCAATTACTCTTTTTACTCTCCGTTCGGCTAACGTCATATCATGTTCTATATAGATTTTAGTTCCTTTCAGCTTGTTCTTCTCTTTCATGACTTGTTGTTTGTCTTTCCATTCTTACCACTGCTAACTTTCTGTTTGCCCTGGCTGTTAGTTCATTGGCGCTATCTATTTTTACATTGAGCCTCAACGTGTCTTTCATAATCTTCTGTACTTGTTTATTAACATTTTCATCGTTTACATCTAGAGCTTTAATAATTATATTTTTTGACCTCTTCCTTTTCTTTATCTGCTAACTTTTTTTCGACATAATTTAGTCTACCCTTCATGTCCTTCATTTCCTCTTTAACACGTACATTTTCTTCCTTGAGATCTGTTATTACTTGTTTTAGATCTCTTACAATTTCTGTATATTCTCTGTAACCAACCTTTATCTCTTTAATATCTTCTTTAATGACTTTTAGCCATCCTATTATGTCATTAACATTATCATCGTCCATGCTTTTAGTAGTCTTGGTTGCCTACCTTTTTATTTAACGATCTCTATACGAATAGTCCGAGTAAAAACTATCCAATTTCACTCCGCACAGTCGTGCGAGTTGTTTTATATACAGTTTTTATGATGCATACACACAATTTTTTAGGTAAAATGTACGTATTTATACACCAAGTATTGGATGAACAAATTATACAAAATCACAATCACTATTTTATTTTATTAATTTAACCGGTTAAGGATTATTTTATTAGGAGCGTACAGAAACACGTCCGTCAATCGCGAAAGCATGCGCACACTGATATTTAGAATAGCTAACTACACCGCTGGGAAACCTATTAGAATGTGTGCCTCTGATTACTCGACGAGATATATGGTAACTTCACGATGGAGCCCCGTCTAATTACGCCGAAGAAATGAAAACGCGGTTTGACGAGTTGAAGAGCTGAGAAACTGGACTGCAAATGTTGCGGAAGAAATGATAAGCAGAATTCACCAATCGACATACTGAGGCATGTTGGCCGTCATTATAAGCCCATCCTATATGAACTAAATTAAGTTGTATTAAGTGGTCTTTAAGTAGTGTTGGTTTTGTATATAAAAAAACCTTTATTTGGCATATACGTATTTTACAACTCCTAACTACCCCTCTTACATAGTAACATCATATTTCATCTGCCTTCTTTAGTTTGTCCTTTACAGTTCTTAGTGTTTCCACCCCCTTCCCCGTCTCACTGAAGCAACTTCACCACCTTCTCCCCTTGCTCCTCTTCTCCTTGGTCCAACCCCCTTCGCACTGCGTCATTCAATTCTCCCACGTCTCCATTACTTTTTTTGCACAATCTGTATGCCCTATATTCTTCCCCCATCCCATATTTGTTCCCCCTCTCCTCGTTGCCGCAACTGAACCTGTCAATTTTGCTTTACTCCTCACTACTCCGCTCCCCTCCCAGATACCTCGGCGTCCTCCCGTGCACCTTCATCTCTTTGTATTACTCATTATATCTTGCTCTCAGTATTTGCTCATATCTTCTCTGTCCTTCAAACTCCTTCCACCTCCTGACTACCTTTGCCGTCTTGTCTCCCTCCATCCTAGCCCTCCTCTCTACCTCCGCCGCCGACCATCCCACGTTTTTGTATATCTCCCTCCTTTGTTCTTCGCACTTTGACAGCTTCGTGCCGGTCCCTGCCCTCTTTATGATCTCCGCCAAAACCTGCCTTGTCCATCTCTCCTCCCCCACCTCTCTTAATTTCCATTCATATCGCAATTCCCTCTCTATTGCCCTCACCTCCGTCCTCTGTCTCCTCGTCTCTTGCAGTACGATGTATTCTGGTGTGGATTTCTCTAATAGTGTTCTTTTTAACACTATTTGTTGCGCCGTCTATAGACACTTAAATCCCTTCACGCCCCACGCCATACATCAACACACTCCGTACGCAGCTGCCCCATACCCCCATCACATCCTCCAGATTTCCTTATCTCTTGTCCCATAATATTTTCTTCAGGCCCTCTTCAGCCCTCCTAGCCTTGCTGCATACGTACTTTACTTGTTCCTCATAGCTCCCACTTGCGCCCATCACACATCCCAGATACACCCACTCCCTCACCTCCTCTAGCTCTTTCACTCTCCACTCAAGTTTCACGGCTCTTCTTCTGCCTCCCCCTTTTTTGAATATCATTAGCTTTATCTTCTTTACGTCTCTCCTATTCAGAAATCTCACTAACTTTTTCACCAGCGATCTCATCCCCGGTTCCTCTTCCGCGAATATTTCTAGGTCATCAGCAAATGCTCCACCCCATATTTCGTTCATCAACCTTCTCAATCTTCTTGTGCATCCCTCCGTTGCGTACATCCATCCTTCATTTCCTACTCCGTCTTCCCCTGCCGCCTTGCCCTTCTTCATCTTCTCTATTACCCTCTGTATCTTCTTATCGCTTATATCCTTTTCCGCCCCCCTCCCTCCTTGCTCTTCTGTCAGGTAGTCTTTCCCCTGGCCTTCTCCCATTTCCTGTCCCGCTAATAGCTCTTTGAAGTGTTCTTTCCATATAGTCAGTTCTATTTATTTCTCCACCCCTGACCTCTTCCCTCTCCTCTTCCTGATGTATTCCCATTTCCATCTAGCTATTTAACGTCTTCGCTTCCTCCTTATCCCTCCTCTCCCAGTTTCTCTTTCTCTGTTCACACCTTTCTTTGTATCCTTTCTTTTCCTTGTCATAGTCCTTCCAGCCTCCCCCCCCCCTTTTCTTGCACCATCACATCCTCTCTCTTAATTCTTGTTTCTCCCATTTGCATGCAGTATCATACCAAGAGCTTTCTCTTCCTCTCCCCCTACAACTTTTTTCCGGATCGCTCCCTCCATTACCTTTATCAACTCTTCCATGTCCTCTATCTTTGCCCACTCTACTCCTTCTAGTCTCTCCCTGTATCCCTTTATCGCTTGTTGGCTCCAACTCGTCTCCATGGTTCCCATTACCTTTTCCTTTCCCTTTTCCCCGCCTATTCCTATGGTTACCTGAATTCTGACAGCTCTCCTTTTGCCTGCTCATTGATTATTGCGTAGTCGATCACCGACCTCCCCTATGGCCCCACATACGTAAACTCCCCTTCTTCGTCCCCTTTGGCCCATCCATTTGCTATGTCCCAGTTCAATTCTTCTACCCACTGTTGCAGGATTCTCCCTTCTGCGTTTTCTATCTTGTCCTTAGACTTCCTTCCTATCCTATCCTTTTGCTCCCTCCATCCCTCTAAGCTCCCCTTGGTCCCCATTCTAGCGTTCCAGCCCCCACCACCATCGTTACCGCTTCCCATCCTAGATTCTAAGATTCTATCCACCTCCTCTACCATTCTCTTCACGTTTTTATTATAGTATATCACCATGAACTTCCATTTTTTTCCTTCCAACCTCACCTCCCTCACTTGTATTCCGCCTTGCTTACCCCCCTCTATTTCTTTCAGTCCCCTGTTATTATTCCCCCTTTCGACCTCCCCTTTCTTTTCTCTTTCTTTGCTCCTTGACACTTCCACTGGAATTTATTCGGTAATTTCTCTTTAGTCCGTTCCCAGTCTTTCTCCTCCAGCCATGTCTCCGTAAATCCCACTATATCGAAACTCTCCAGATACTCGTACAGTTCCTCCCTTTCTTCATCCTCCATCTCCGTCCATCTCTTTACCCCTGCAATATTCCAGAAGCATCCCTGACACATTCCCCCCTTCTTACCCTTCCCCCGTACCACCTTCTTCCCCTACCCTTCTCTCGCCGTCTTTTGTTTGTATCTCCCTAGTTTTTTGGCAGAACTTTCTCTGCCTTGTCGTTCCAAAATAGCCACTCCTGATCCACCATTAGCTTCCTATATCCTATCTTCGTTCTCTTCGTTTTCTCTCCTCAGCTCTTGCTTATGTCTTCCACTGTTTCCTCTAACTTTACCATATTTTCTCTGCGTTCTCCTTTCTTATCGCTTTCAGTTCTTCCATCATTTCCCTCCTCTCTTCCTCCCCCTGTTTCCTGATTTCCTTTAATTGCTGGAGTATTTCCCCTACCATTATTTCTTGTCCCTTATTTCCTGCCCCCTCTCTCTTTGTCTCTTTCGGGGAGCCTTCTGGCTTTTTCCTTTTCATATCCGGTGATCTATTTACTTTATACCTTTTCCCGAAAATGTCCGATTATTTTTCTTCCGCCCTACTCGCTCTTAAAAACTTGTCTAAGAAACACCGGCCAACGCACTGCCCGGCAAAAACCAGCGACAACTGCGCCCGCTTTATTATCTCGTAGCATTATCGCCCGATAACTTAATTAATTATAACACTTACTTAAGTTTCATATACTCTAAATCAATCGGTTTTAACCGAATGTTATCTTGACCGTTGTATTATGTTTTATTCTTCTTGAATATACGGTCTATTTTATAAACTTGTAAAACTAAGAGAACTTTTAGTTTTCGATAAAATCTATAAAATATGAATTACAAATGGTTATAAAAATACTTGTTTACAATTATAAAATAAATTACATTATAATATAAATCTAAAATTTTCATTTTTTAAAATGAAAGATGAATAAATTTTTGCATAAATAAATGTCAATTTTTTTATATCAAGTGGCTTTTATATTATGCTTAGGTGATGTAGATGTAGAACAGTTTTGTTTTATAAGATTACAATATATTGAACTTAAATCAGTTCTATTATTGATTGCATTATCACTTTTTATATTTTAATCATTTTTTTAACTATTCTGTTATTGTAATTGGTTTCATTTTCTCGAAAGTGCGGTGATGTATGTTTTAGATTATTTGTGTCTTATTATTTGCCTGTATTCTTTTTTGTATATATTGTTGGCCAATGTAACATCTATTAAAATCTTTATAAAATATTTTGTATATAACATGCGTTTGTTTATTTTTCTGAATGTTAGGTTAGGTCCATCTGTTAAATTTCAATAATGCTTTTTTTATATACAATACTTTCTTTTGGGTGTTATTTTTATTATTATTATTATTGTTATTAATGTTATATAAATTATGTATATTGTTTGCTATTGTTTTATTTACAGGTGTTGGTTAATTGTTTTCATTCAGAATTAGCCTCATTTTGTTTATATTATCCTTGCGGAATTTCGTATGTGATAAATTTATTGCTCGATCTGTTAAATTTCAATAATTCATCTATCAAGCTGTCAGTACCGTCTCATAATCGAACTTCTAAACCTTATTATGTCTAAAGGAAGTAAAATTCAGCAAGTGGGAAAAGAAAAATTTTTTAACTGCTATATAATAAATACGAACATGTTAACTGTTATTTGCCTTTTATGATTGGCTTAAGTACTAAAACTAATAATTTAATTGAATTGCTGCAATGATTATTTTACATTTAACTATTAAATTGCAACTCGTAATTAAAGTGAAATAAATTTATTGCCACGAACAAGGTTACGCGCTTTGTTACAGTAATTAACAATTAAAATATTTGCATATCTTACATTTCAAATTGCTGTTGACGTATAGTAAATAATCTAGTTTTTATATATACATAGTTTTTTATACATAACAGCAGGAGGATAGAAGTATAAATACTGTACCAGTATGTTTCTGTCCTTAAACACTGTAATGACATCCATGAGAATAAAGCAAATGTCAAAACTAAAAATTGATGTCGTTAATTAATACAGATTAGAATTGTTTATGTCGCAATATCAAGGTGGAGGGAGGAGAGTATATTTATCACGGTGTGTTGGTGTTGAAAATAATAATAAACCAATGCCTATCGCCTTTCTAGACATTATTTAATTTTTTTATTTATTACATTTTATTCTAAAGGCGCCTGCGCACGTTGTGACAATTGTAGACCAACGTTGGCGTATTGGTAAGTTAGCACATCATGTGTTCATATATGTCCATCGTTAGCTCCGACGCTGGCGCCATATTTGTCACATCGTGAGTGACATCTTTACATTAAAATCGATATACGACATATGACGTAGACTGTCTTCCGTATAGTCTGTTCTCTACGGATACGTGACGCATATGTTTGATGAGTGGAAGGTCTGTATTATAGTCTGTTCGGTATAGATACGTTGACAATTTCCATTTAATAATTATTACATTTCTTTGTTTTCTCATTTATAAATAATAGTAAACCAAGATGCCGTAGAAATCTTTTTCTCTTATATTACGACAATGATAGGTACAAATGCACATCTAATATATACAGGACAGACTATAATACAGTCCTACGTCATCAAACATATGAGTCGACTAAAACAAATAATCAAAAAGCGCGCTTCGATGATTAGGCGCCATCTGGAGGTTGATATCAGCGTAAGTGTATCTACTTTTACTATTGAATTGGCGATCTCTCTTTGTAATTTTCTCTGCTTTTAATATAAACGTTGACGTTTTATTTAGCTTATTATGTTCATAGAAACGAAATAAGATAGAAAGTTCTCTTGGATTGGTAAATCGAACCTTTGGCAGAGGCGCCTCTCATAAATAAACAGATTTGCGTGAGAAGGGCTATATACGACGAATGAAACAATTATTTTGATTATTATTATCATTATTTAAAACACGGCCAGACTCCAAGGAGTCAGCAGCACTTAGGCCTAGAGGCCCATTATGCATCCGCATCATAAAGGATTCGGTAGGATTCGGCTGCCTCCACAAAGGCAAGCAACCTGTCCCACTACAGCTCGTACGGCGAAAAGAATTGCTTTCCAAGATGCCTACATCTTAGCGTTCCAAGTGGAGCGCAATCACACAGGAATGAATGGAGGTCTCCTCCTCTCGACACCTCGCCTTGTGTCGTCTGCCACTCTCATAGTGCATGTTTAGACGATTGTGGCCTGTCCCAAGCCCACTATTCGCCCCATTCTTTCCCTACTTAGTTGGAACAAACATGCCAGCCTGGGTCCAGTCGAGGGTCCCTTAATAAAGAGCCTCGAGACCCTTATTCCGGGGGTCGGACTGTAGGTATCGGACTGTGTCCGAGCACAACTTTTATCACTGAATAATCAGGTTGTTTGGTACACAAAAGGCCAGTTCCGGACTTGAGAAAACACTTACCGCCCCTTCCCTAGCGAACTGGTCAGCTGCTTCGATACCTTTAATGCCACGTGGCACCTATACGATCTCAACAAAGTTGTGTTGGGACAACCTTTCCAAACCCGCTCTATAGTCAAAAACTAGTCTTGAGGTCATTTTACTCTATGCATGGGCCCTCAGGGCTGCCTGGCTATCACTGCATATGTAAATATTCTTGTTGACCAAACCCAAGTTGAGGTTTTCACATACAGACGCCAAGAGTATACATCCGCTTGGTATACACTGGTGTAATTACCCAATGACATCGAAATTCGAGCCCTAGCTTTTGCCCCGTATATGCCAGCGCCTGTTACCTGCTCAGCCTTTACATATAATAAAATAAAATATTTGATATTAACAATATAATTAAGTTTGCACAAAATGGTTATTGTATTTCTTTATGTGTTCTTTACTACTTATCATTTATTGTTATTTTTTGGTGGTACGCGCACATCCTTACTACAGTGAGATCGAAAAAAAGATTAGTCAAAGTAATCAAAAATCATGATCAAAAATCGGCATGTCTTTACTTAAACCACTATTTATTTCTTAATGTCAAATTGACGTTTGTCAAAAATGTTCAATAGGAAAGTGCTCCTGACAACTTAAGACAACAGGCAACAGGCAACGTAAGAATATTACCATTTACCGTTTCCTGTTTCATTTCCATTTCAAAAATAGAATTCTAAAAGAAAAGCTTTGATTTGTTTGGACAACATTTTTGACAAACGTCAATTTGACATTAAGAAATAAATAGTGGTTTTAGTAAAGACATGCCGATTTTTCTTCATGGCTTAGTTTGACTAATCTTTTTTTCGATCTCACTGTATTTAGATTATATATCGGGATTACTGGTCTAGTGGCTTAGTCAGTAGGCTAGTAATCTCAAGGGGGCATTGCAAAATGTTTGTCACTCCATGTAGGTTATTTATCTAGGATAAAATGCAAACACAAGATTGAAGTTTGAAAGTTGGCTAATTCATTTTTAAATGTTATTTTTGTGTTGCTTTCACTTAACAAACCCGTCATATAAATATGCGTTTCTAAATTTTGTAATATTTATTTTTCTCATAAACCAACTTAATCAGTATTAAATCAGTTCAGAACAATACTATCATAGCTGATTTTACAATAATTATGTTGAATCAATAGAGTCGAAGTGAAAATAAATTTCTTATCCATACCTGTTGATACGTATTGGTATTTCCGGTTGGATCGTTCTCTTGTCACAGAAAGTAGTGCGTTTTAGAATTAGAATTTCTTCCTTGTGGTGTAGATTTCTGCGCAAGTTTGTGGATAATAAACGGAATTTGAATAGAACTTGACGTTATTGAAATTGGTATTTTGATTGGATTATAAAGGCTGATCTTGGATTACATGTCTCTGTGATAAACTCGTACTAAACGAAGTCATCATCTACCCATGTAGAAATATTAACTGAAAACATCTGCTCAAATATATTGATGGGTTAGATGGTAATTTTAATTTCTTATTCTTATTCCTGTTCCTGTTCCTGTTCCTGTTTCTGTTTCTGTTCCCGTTCCCGTTCCCGTTCCCGTTCCCGTTCCCGTTCCCGTTCCCGTTCCCGTTCCCGTTCCCGTTCC
>JAFFZR010015559.1:0-12555 GCA_018397195.1 Lethrus apterus | reverse complement strand
ATTTGTTTCATTTGTAATTTAATTCATTTGTCAAAAATCTGAAAAAGATGGTTTTTTTACCGTAAACGTCCTTATAACAAACTTTTTGTTGCGTGTATTATGTAATACTTAAACATCACTAAACATCCAGTTTAGATTTTCTTATGGACGCCATATTTAATTTTCGGCTTACACGATAGCATTACCCTTTACATAATTTTGTGTTATAATTTATAATATTACTAAAAGTTAAAAGTAAGCATTGAGTAATCATAGTTGGCAATATTGATTTAACCGACCTTTTATCTCATAAGCGAGATACCAATTGGTGGTGAGCCTTGAAAAATAGGCTCTGTATGTACCAATATAACAGTACTTACATTAGAAGAACCAAATAATAACCATAACAAACAGGCTTAGACAACATAATAAACAGAAATTCCAACCATTCACAACCATCAACAAACACACAAACAAGCAGCTTTCAACATACAAATTATTAAAAATACCACTTACAAGAACAGAATACAAAAAAAGACCACTAGAACAAATAACAATGAACAAAAATTACAAGAAACACTAAATACAATTTATAAATACAAAAAACAAACATATACAAACAGCACGACATAATTTACAATCAAGCAGTGCCAGTAATGAAGCATAAAATAAAACAATAAACAAGACATCCATTGAAAAAAAAAAAAAACAAATGTCTTTAAATATTTGACATCTGTCACGTCTGTCAGAGTTTGTTTACATCTAGTTTGAAAGCATTTACGAAATTGATTATAATAACAATATTTGTAACCTTTGTATGTATAATAAAAATGAATAATAGTAAAAAAGTGGATCTATTGTTAATTTTTGTAACCAAAACTATGACAGAAGTGAACAGATGTCAAATACTTAAAGACATTTGTTTTCATGGCAATAGATATTTTATTAATTTTTTCTTTTTTTTCTTTCAATAGCTGTCTTGAACACTTCGAAATATTTTTTGTGATTTACAGCAAAATTTTCTTATAAAACACTCATATAATTTGGTACGTAGAGAAAGTAAAAAATGTAACGAATCAAAAAATGTCAAAAAATATACAGAGAGTCTTTTAAAAAATGAAAGTTGTGTCCGTTTACGGTTTAACCGGAAATGGGATAAAACAATTGAAGGTGCCGCCAAACAGCGCACATGTTCTTAAACAAAAAACTATTTCATCGTTTTTAGTAAAACTCAAAATAATAAAGTTATTGAGTGTTCCCTCTTTTTTATAAGACCCTGTATATGAATAAAGGTAATAAAATCACATACATATAATTTGGTATTAAAACTTACATTGGTGACAGAAGAGGGGGTTGTTTGATACTGCGATCATGTCTAATAGCGAATTCGAGTTGTTGGGAAAGTCTAGTGCATTTTTTCATCAACTGTTTAATATTATTACGTGTTGATAAAACGCTTTGAGCTGCATTTAATAAATCGGTACTTAAATACTTGTTATTCTGCAACTTCTGCACCTGAAAAAGTATATATAAATCAAATCATCAAACAGAACGTTTCAAAAAACATTTGACATTTTCCATTCACATTTATTTTAATTGCTATTACCAAATCAATCCATCCATTAAAAGGTCTACTTAAAATTATAGCTTCAGCTTTTTTCTTCGAACATGATGGCATAAGCTGCAATTCATTTAGAGTTGCAGTTTGCATAAAATCTAATACATGTTTTTTATCGTGAGTTAATTCATCGCTTATTTCCACATCGGAATCTTCATCACTAAAACATTTACACTGTGAGTCTTGCAACCTTAAAATAAAGTGTAAGCGCACCTATCAAAAACCCTAGTGTCTTTGAACTTATGTACACTATCATTACTGTTATCCTCATTATCGTTATCAGTTCTACGTTTTTTAGCTGAAAAATAAATGAAAATATTAAGTAGGTACAAAGAAATTTTACTGATTCAAGATTCTTAAAAAATAAAAGTAATTTCACTTATTCAAACATTAATACATAAATATGTGAATAATAAAACAAATTATGAAAAACAGCACGGAAAAACGGAACAATGCCTAAGTCAATTGTTAAAAGAAACAGATGGATAAAATGTTTGAATAAGAGAGTGGAAGGGAGTAAAATAGTAAGAAAAATTACATAAGCAAAAAAAAAACAAAATAATGAAAAAATGGGATGTATTGTCCATACAACATAATTATACCAATAAGGGTTTTCATCTTGTTTTCTAAAGAAGGGTACACATTTCTAGCTATTACTGTTCCTATTATACAGTATGTCCCCGGATCGAGATTACAAGAGAAAAAAAAATTATTTTTGATTTTACGAAAAAATCTCAAAGGAAAAAGAAATTTTGCTCGATTTGAAACCCCCATTTATGTTATCAAAACTTCAATACGACTACTCTGTACTCTTAAAATTTTTAGAACATTTAATTTTTTAAATTTGATTACAAAATCTTGATTTTAGAATAACGCATTTATTTAATACAGTTGACGAAAGTTACCGTAACGTAATTAGAAAATTTAACCAAAAATTTTTAAAAAAGTTTTTAGAAACAGGCTCAGTGAAAAAAACTCATGACAAAAAAAATCGTTAAGAAGAAGGGCGCTCCAGACAGAAATCAGAAAGTATTACAAAAAACAGTCCTAAAGGAAAATTTATTATGAATTTTTATGTTAAATCAAAAATGAAAACTTCATTCAATATTTTGTTTTTATTTCTGACATTTCAATTAATTGTCAACAGGTAACACGTGCTATCTAAACATATTTAACAAATTAAAATTATAAAAAATTGCTAAAAAAATTATTTTAAGAGTACACACTAGTCGCATTGAGGTTTTAATAACATAAATGGAGGTTTCAAATCAAGCAAAAATTCTTTTTCCTTTGACATTTTTTTTTTCGAAAAATCAAAAATAAAATTTTTTTTCCACTTGTAAACTCGATCCGGGGACATACTGTAAATTAAACAAACAAAGCAACCATCTAAAACAGCCATACTCAACCTTTTTTTGTCTCGGGCCACATTGTTTCCTACGTTATGCGGGCCGCAACATAGCATGTATGTATGCACATGTAAAAGCTTGGCGGGCCGCAGGTTGAGTATGGCTGATCTAAAACAATGCTGTTGAACATTACCAACATCACATTAATATAATTATCCATTTTTACAGAATGTTTCTTAAGGCGCAATCACACAGGGCGAATTACTAGTTACTAGTCCACTTAAGCAAATGCACAGCGCCACCTATCGGTGGTGAGCGCATTAACATTCGCAATTCGTCTGCTTGAACGAATTCCATATGTCACTCATTTGCTAAGTTTATGGTAGAAAATAAAAATCAAATATCTCAAAAACAAATAAAGTAAATTTTTTAATTATTAATTCTTCATATCCCTTATGATAAACAAGATCCTAATGATGTGCCACAAAAACAAACAAGTTTTAAAAATTGGATAGATTCGGCCGATACTCCATAATCACAAATTAAAAACAAAAATTGTTAAGTTTCACTTTATTTGTTGTATTTCTACGACAAATATTTCGTCACACTGTGTGGCGAAACAATTGTGATGCCAAACAAGTTTTATATTAAACTGAGATACAATAGGTCTGTTCGAACAAACAATCCCGAACGGTTTCGAATTTCTTTGGCCTATCACAGAGCGAACTCAGTCACAAATTAAATTGAATTGGTCGATGATAGAACTACTATTCTTACTACTACTATTATAGAACATACATATATCTACACCACAGCATACTCATCTTTACCATATTTGTTTTGTAGATCACTATCTTCCTCTTTTCTTTTTAATGTCGGCTTTATTTCATTGGAATCTTTATTTCCTATATACTCCTTTTTCCATGTATCATAGTCTGAAAACGTATGCGGACCATATTTCTTGGTCAATTTCTGCATGGCTGGTTCAATTTGAAAGTCAACACTTGAAAGTACTTCATACACTTCCTATATTAAATAATAACAATAAGAGATACTAACTTACTCGCTAATTCAAAAGTCTAGATTATTTTTGAAACGTATAATAATGACAGTTATGTATAAAACTAGTCTAAGCGGAGCATGCAATCTGAAGAACTCAGGGTGCTATTAGCGGAAAAGCAACAAAATTGACGTATAATTAAGTTTTTCACTCGAGAATAACTTTGGGTCATACTCCACATGCAAGTAAGCATAATAAACGAAAAAATCGTTTTAAACAACCTACAGTCTTTAAACAATAAATTTCAATTTTTGTGGTTTCATATACTTATCATCATACCAAATAAACATTTCATGGTAAAATGAAGAAAAAAAATACAAATAAATTTTCTTTAAAACTAAATTTATATTTATAAGTAGTTTTAAAAATACTGATCCCGAAACTCAGAGATTAGACTTTTGAATCTTATAATGTGGTTTACTTACAAATGAGTGGATACCATTAAATGCCTTTATTAGATATTTAACCTGGTTTTCTTTCTCAATAACTGAATCACTTTTCTTACTGGAACTTCCAGAAAAATTGCCGTTTGTATTTGTCACATTCGTATCAACTTTCGTATTTGTAACGTTTGAGGTGTTTGAGTTGGAATTTTCACCATTAATTTCACAATCAGAATCCGAATCTAAAATGGTAATTATTCTAGTTCGAACTGGTGCGATTTTTTCTGGACTGGCATCAAAAGCTAAAAAATTAAATTGCAAAAATAAGGCTAATATACGTATGAAAGTTGCACTTACATGTATTTAAATCATTTGACATGTTGCTCATTTTTTTCTGAAATCTGAAATCTCTCAAGTTGAATACAGTTAAGTTGCCCTCCTGGGACATTATTTTTTAATTACAACCATAAATAGTATAATTTGTCGACATTATTAATGAATATGTGTGATTTATATTCTATCATAAATTTCACGCCGATTCACATAAGATGATCTGGTTGAAAGTTTATACCAACACATTATTACGTTCGCATATTGCATCTCTGTTTTAGCCTTAAATAAATCACATACTATCTCTTTTGCTTTTATTACAGTTTTCTGTACAAGATTTCCTTTTATATATTAATTATAATTTATAAAACTTTTATTTAATGTCTGATGGTTGTAGTTGGTCTTGGTTGTAAGTTGTAATTGCTTGAAATAAGAATAACTTATAAAACTTAATGATAACGTGTAAAAATTGAAACAAAATGTTATTCATAATCCGTCTGCTAGATGGCATAAATACACACGGTACGTAACTTCGATCTTGTCCAATATTGTCACTAGATGTAGTGAGTTGTGAATAGGTGCTGTTATTTGGTTGTTCGCTTGAGGTTAATTTTATTAAAATGGCCGGAATCGCGAAAAATATTCGTGTCTTGATAAGACCAACGGCATTTCTGCGTTCGTTTTCAAGTAGACCAACCACGTTTGCAGTGCAAAAATGGCAAAAATCACAGCAAGGATTATCAAGCCAAAATGTCCTAATGACACCTATTCAGGTAAATAATTATGTAAACCCAAAGACACTTTGAGATATTTTATGAAAGAATTAAACATAAAATATTGCACACAATCATTGTGTAATGATTGTTGATATTTGCTTTAACAGGGAGAAATATTACATAATCAGATAACCTATGGCTGTGGCTATCTTTACAAACATGTGGTAATGTGTAAACATCCCTGAGCATTAATTAATAATACCCAGGGATTGAATACTAAATTCTTTTATGTAGAAAAATCAGTATTTCTTTAATTACTTATATTATGAATATAAGTAAGCACAAATTTAATGATTTTTGTAAATTTATTCTTAGATACAAAGTAGATATTACAGTCCCGAGCTGAAAAAGCGCAAATTGTCAGAAAAAGAAATAGAAGAACGTGTCTTAAAAGTTTGCGCTTCTTATGACAAAGTGACGGCAGATAAGGTACCTACTTGTTTTATCATTGTGTTTTTGCATTGCAGAGACATGTTGTTCCACTTGAGCGATGTTACAGTGCCAAGCCACCATTGACCCTTAAACTTATTTCAGACAGAGTTTTATTGGTATTGAAACTTTACGATAAAATTGAACCAATGAAGGTACGATAATACCACCAGTGGTCTAACAGTCTCTGCCAAATGCAACTAAAATTCTAATAAAAGTAATTTATTTTGCAGCTCAAGTTGGAGTCACATTTCATAAACGATTTAGGTTTAGATTCTCTAGATCATGTTGAGGTAATAATGGCAATGGAAGACGAGTTTGGTTTTGAAATACCAGATGCTGATGCAGAGAAATTAATGAAACCAGGGGATATAGTAAGATATGTAGCTGATAAGGAAGATATTTATGATTAAAAGATTTTTAGTTGGTAAATATACTTGGCTTGTTATATATTCGATTTATGTAACTACCATAAATTTTACTTAGATTTAATGTAAAAGTTGTATCGCTATTATTATTTTGTTTTGTTAATAAATTTTTAAAGACAAATGTATTTTAATAAAATTGCAAAAAAAATCTTTCCTGCAATTCGTTTTACATTTGTACCACTTTAAGTACAGCATATTTTATACAGGTGTCTCAAAATTAGGCCGACAAACTTTAGGTGATTATGAAAGACACCAAAACAAGCAATTTTTGTCAATAAACTCATGTCCGGAAATGAGCCGCTTTGGCACGAGATGGAATCAAAGGCAGTTGATAAGTACAATTTTTAATTTTATCTCCAAATAAAAAGTAGGATCGTCATATAAAGCAAGCTGGTATATGATTTCAATTTTGTTGGATTTATTGGCAAGGGTAATGGCCGCTTGCACGCGTGTGCAAGCTATTCCGGCAATATTCTAATATTCTAAGGAATAAGAATATCATAACTTTTGAGCGGCTGGAGCTATCGCTATGAGAAAAAACACGTCGATTTTTAATTTTTACGTACAAAATGGTGTTATCAAAAATTCAATTTCACTTCCGGCGAAACCAAAGCGATGTCAACTTTCTTATTTTAAATGGAACACCTGTATATTTTGACGTTTTTTGAAAAGCAATGGAGAGACGAATCCAACGATACCGTATGTTCAACTTTAATTTGAAAAGTAACAAGACAGGCAGCAATAACTTTTCTGCCATTTTCATTATATGTTCCTTGGTTAGCCATAAGGCAATAAACATTTTTAGGGTTAAAGAGAATATTCATTAGATCAATCATCCCGTTGAATAATGGCAACACTTCGAATAACTACTGTAAATTCCGTAAATAAATCTTGTAATAGCAGCCTTTGATTCACTCTAGTGCCAAAGTGGCTCATTTCAGGACATGAGTTTATTGACAAAAATTGTTTTGGTGTCTTTTATAACCACCTAAAGTTTGTCGGTCTAATTTTGGGACACCTGTATAAGTACAGCATTATTGAATACAATGTTTTGATATTTATCTCGCTAGAATAATGCATATGTATTTTACATACGTTCTCTACTTTCTGAACATTGTGGTAGAGAATTTTAAAAGCGATTGGTGACCGATCACCAGCGGTTCGTTCGACGTCATTCATTATGTTCTCCACTGTTGGCAACACTGTTTTCGATTAGGACATTCGGCCTTATCTTATAATGTATCGCATAGACATTTTCAGTTTTTTTAACACAGAAAAATTGTGGCAGTACAATTTAAACATAGTTTGTTTCAAATTTCCCTCGAGTTGGGAACACTGATTAAAAATTAACAATAGGTATTATAAAAAGTCCTCAGCTGTTGTGAATAAACTGTAGACAAAGAAGATGTTATGTGGTAATCAAGGACGGAGTAACCGACCATTCTCAGAGAGCAGTTCCTTGTTTGACGGACAACGATTGGAGATGACGTCATTATTTGTAAATCGAATGTGGTCTGCGGTCTAACCCACCAACCAGTGATCTACCGCTGCATAGCTCATTTCAAATGAGAACTCTGATGCGTCATCAATGCGCAGAAACGAATTTTCGTATTTTTCGTTTTTAGTTGGCATCACATTTTCCATAATTTCCAATTCATATTTATATAAGTTTTTGGTAAGTTTTGTAGTTTGTAATTTATGTTTAGATAGTAATTAGTTACTTATAGACATTGACTTTTATAGTACACTTACATAAAGGTATTATTTGACAAGTACAGAGTGAGCAACTGAAAGTGACCACCACGTGACCACATACGTGACAAAAATAGTGTATTTTTTTGTTTTACTGCTACCCATACTGCTTATTGTATATCATCTGTCATTTAACGTGTTTGAAAGCGCTAGTTTTTATGTTTCTCCAAATTATTTCTATATTAAATGTATTCTTTTAAAAAGCAATTTATTCTTCTAAGTAAAAAAAGAAGTCATTTTGAAGGTATACAAGTACTGATCAAGCTAATAATTTGACAGTTCTCTTCTTTTAAGGTTATATTTATAAAATAGTACAAACTTAGCAATGCTGCCACCTTAAAATTTGAGGTCACGTGGTGGTCACTTCCAATTGCTCACTCTGTAAATAATTATAACATAACTACGCCAATGAACTTTCTCCCACTCCCCACGCGCAGATCAGTTGATGACGCATAATAGTTCTCATTTGAAAGAAGCTATAAATAAAACTGGTGTTACACCCCAGAAAATGTATGTATGTAAGCGTTGGCTGTACTGCTTTTGTTAGTCGTGCTGTCAGTTACTGACGTTGCACGTTTATAGGTTATGTTACCGTTTTATTATTAAAAATATGTAATAAAAAATATAAGTTTGATCGTAACGATTGTGTCTTAAATCAGTTATTAGTGTTTATAAATTAAAGTACAAATGGAGCAAGAAAAAGTTTCATTAGTTCGTTATAGAGGTTCAAAATTCAATAAAGTTAAAGAATTAGATCTATTTCCCAAAGTAGATGATAGTTACAAACAAACTTCATCAGTAGGAGGAACATGTAATACACATATGTGCTTCATTAATACATAATTCTTAGGTTTTTAATTTGCAGTATCTCTACTCAGTTTCCTTTTAATATTTTGGTTAGTTTATTCGGAAACTGTCTACTATTTAAATAGCAAATTCGTATTTAAATTTTCTGCAGATACGGATTTTGATGCAAAATTGAAAATTAATGTCGATATTACTGTTGCAATGACCTGTCAAAGTAAGTTCATGGAATAAATGAGAAATATCTATTAATTATAAATCATTAGACATAGGCGCTGATATATTAGATTCTACGAATCAAAATGCTTTTAAATTTGGTTCTTTGGAAGAAGAGGATACTTGGTTTGAATTGGCACCAAATCAAAGAAGACAATTTGATAGCGAAAGAAATATTAATTCATATCTCCGAGAAGAATATCATGCTATAAAGGTGCCCAATATTTTTTTGTTTTGATATGTAGATAATAATTTTATATACAAAATTTATCCTTAAACAGGATTTATTATGGCGTAGTAGATTTACATCTACATTTGGTCAGCTACCACAGAGGGATACTATTCCTAACAAACCACATGATGCATGTAGAATATACGGATCTTTAATTCTCAATAAAGTATCAGGAAATTTTCATATTACAGCTGGTAAAAGTATCAACCTTCCTAGGGGCCATGTTCATATAAGTGCTTTTATGTCTGATAGAGATTACAACTTTACACATCGAATAAATAGATTAAGTTTTGGTGATCCGAGCCCAGGTATTGTGCACCCTTTAGAAGGAGATGAAAAAATAACAAGCAACAGTAAGTCTTCGTGATAATTTTTATTGATTTTATATGTATAATTATTTCAGATATGATTTTATATCAATATTTCGTAGAAGTAGTTCCTACAACAGTTAGAACGTTCCTTACATCTGTAGATACTTATCAGTATAGTGTTAAAGAATTGTCTAGGCCGATAGATCATGACAAAGGAAGTCATGGCACACCTGGAATATTTTTTAAGTATGATGTGTCTGCACTAAAAGTAATTATAACACAAGAACGTGAATATTTAGGAATGTTCTTGGCAAAATTATGCTCTATTGTGGGAGGTATATACGTTTGTTCTGGTTAGTATGGATATTATTTAGGTTTTATATCTTTAAGGAATAATTGTTTCAGGTTTTGTAAATTCCTTTTTACAATTTCTTAGTCGTCTCTTCTTAGGAAAATTGGATCATAAACTGAAAGATGTACAAAATGTTGATATCAATTGATTATTGTTAAAAAAAAAATAAATTTTCAATTATAGTATTATTTTTTGTTTATAAACGGCTATATTTTAATGTGTATAAATTAAAGTAATTTACTGAATCTCTCTATTTTAGTTGATTTGACCCACACATTTTAAATTTGTCAAAACTGCGTTCATTTACTGAGAATGAAAATGCATATGCTTTGTTATACCAATGCTTTTCTAAAGGATGTTGTTATTGATGTGTAATAGTGGGTGTTAGAGTAAATTAATGTTATTAGTTGATCCGAAATTAAGTTCAAATTGTGTCAGGTTTTAAGTGAATAAACTGACTGTTATATTTGTAGATTTGATAGTAGACACAGCTTGTGCAGTAAATAAGCAAAAAAATTAAGAAATAATAGGTGGAAAGCAGGACGATACTAAAATTACTATAACTAAGGTGAACATATTTCAAAGTTCGAAATTCGGGACGCTATATATACAGGTGTCACATTAGTGCCATATTCTCAGATATGTCCATTATTATGCAAAATACAAAAAATATTTTAGGACAAAAGTTTTTTGAATTTATGGTCTCTACCACCCAAAATTCTTTTCATTTATACGGAGTGTTTGGTTTGTGCGCAACCACATACAACTTTGAAGTTTTAAATGGAACACCCTATACATTATTATTTTTGAATTCCCCTAGTAATTTTAATATAAGTTTGTATAAGATAATATTTGTCTATGTCTATTCGTTTTTAAGATATTTGCATTTATTCGGAAATTTTGACGAAATACAGCAAGATCATGAAATTTTATGCAACGCTAGAGGGATCTTTATAGTCCAATAAATAGGTGAATCAATCTACATAAAATAACGTAATTTTGGTGATAGTATGATTTGTTAGAGGGGTGTATTCTGAGCATAATGCCGGATTTGAGGGGTTCCTCGAGTGTCAGTGGCGCTGCTATCGCGAGTAACGCGTTTAGTTAGATATCTCGAGAACGAATCATTTTACACAAAAAACTATAGAGACCTTTTTTCTTATAAATTGAATTAACTTAACTTTTTTATTCGAAACTTTTTTTCCAACACCAATACCTGTCGAGTTATTTCGTTAGAAATTCACAAACTTCCTTATTTTCGTCTGTTTATTGCCTTTACCTCCCTAACCGTTCACTTTTACCGAATTTAATTATCTACATCTTTTGTTTAAAACTTTTTTCTCTACTAACAATACTTTGGTAGTTATTGCTTAGTTTATCAATCGAACTCCGCGCTATTTCAAATGTTCGTGCTGCTTAGTCCAGTCAGTAGGTGAATCAAGCCAGGCGCTGAGTGTGTTCTCGGCATTATGCTCAGAATACACCCCTCTAACAAATCATAATATCACCCAAATTACGTTATCGCATGTAGATTGATTCACCTACTGACTGGACTAAGCAGCACTAACATTTCAAATAGCGCGTCCGTGAAAACGCGTAACGACGATAGCGCTGAGTTCGATCGATAAACTAAGCAATAACTACCAAAGTATTGTTAGTAGAGAAAAAAGTTTTAAACAAAAGATGTAGATAATGACATGATCTCTAAGTTTGATAATAGATAAAAGTGAACGCATGGGGAGGTAAAGGCAAAAAACAGACGAAAATACGGAAGTTTGTAAATTTCTAACGAAATAGCTCGACAAGTATTGGTGTTGGAAAATAAAGTTTCGAATAAAAAAGTTAGGAAATTCAATTTATAAGAGATATAGTTTTTTGTGTAAAATGGTTTGTTCTCAAGATTCGAATTAAACGCGTTATTCGTGATAGCGGCGCCACTGACACTCGAGGACCCCTCAAATCCGGCATTATGCTCAGAATACATCCCTCTGAAGCACTATATTTTTATGCATTAGTCGAAAGCAAAATTTAATTGTCTATTAATTTGAATAAGCCCCATATGTAGTTAAAATTAATAATTTTCGAGATATTGATGTATTTTTTAATTTTCGTACATTATCATCCATCCTGAGAACCATAAAAGTAACTTTTAAATGTTTTTTAAACAAAGCTGATAAACTACGAAGTAATAAATAGAATATGCTGTAAATAAGGAGATACACCAAGCTTTACTCAAGAAAGCAGTAATATTACATACAAAATATGGCATTTTGTGATCTCTCTATTTAATATGTGAATATTACAACACTTTTAAATGTAAAGCTTGGTGTATCTTCTTATTTACAGCATATTCTATTTATTAGTTCGTAGTTTATCAGCATTGTTTAAAAAAACATTTAAAAATTACTTTTATGGTTCTCAGGAGGGATGACAATGTACGAAAATTAAAAAATACATCAATATCTCGAAAATTATTAATTTTAACTACATATGTGGCTTATTCAAATTAATAAACAATTAAATTTTGCTTTCGATT
>JAFFZR010015554.1:0-13109 GCA_018397195.1 Lethrus apterus | reverse complement strand
CTACTCACAAAGGGGCGCAAAATGGTCCGCAAAACAAAAATTTCAAAATCTAGTCTTGTTTTCTCAATTATATTTTTTGTCTCAAATTTAAAGCCTAGCTTGAGCCTATGACTTTATTTATTTTACTTTATTTATTTATTAATTTGCGAGTATATTTTACATATAATATTATATGGTTTTCAAATGGGGGGGGGCTACAGAAACACATAATATTCTTGTATGTATGTGCAATTGAAAAGAAATAACATCGCAATATGTTGCTCATTCAAATTAATAGACAATTAAATTTTGCTGTCGACTAATGCATAAAAATATAGCGCTTCCATTTAAAAAAATTCGGTTTTCCGCATTTCAATTCTTTCAAAGAAAATAAGATATATTAAGTATGTTGAGTTACATATCGAATTTCTAATGCTTTTACTATTATCACTAAAGATCCCTCTAGCGTTGCATAAAATTTCATGATCTTGCTGTATTTCGTTTTTGAACTATATGCGTTTTGCCGAAGACCGTCAGCTGTCAACATTTCCTCATAAATACAAATATCTTAAAAACGAATAGACATAGAGAAATATTATCTTATACAAACTTATATTATAATTACCCAGGGAATTCAAAAATGTAATAATATATAGGGTGTTCCATTTAAAATTTTAAAGTTGTTCGTGGTTGCGCACAAACGAAACACTCCGTATAACTGAGAATAGAATTAGATGGTGGAGACCATAAAATCAAAAAATTTTTGTCTTAAAATATTTTTTGTAGTTCGCATAACAACGGAGATATCGAAGAATATCACACCAATGTTACACCCTGTATATACATGGTTATTCGGAAATAAGTACTGATATTTTAATAGGTGATTGCTGACTATAGCTCAACCCCAAATATGCAAAAATTACAGTCCTATGTTGAAGGGTGTGCCAGAAAAAAATATTTTAAGTTTTGAGTAAAACTTGACAATAACGCCGAATTATCATCAATAAAGGTTGTTTTGCAACATTTCATGTTATTCCCGCCAAAGGAAATAGATTTTCAACGCGATACACTTTGAAATGGACAGAGGGCCGCACTTAGAACCGAATGCCCATATAAAAAATGACATTTTTCGAAAATTTTAAATGAAGATAGGAACGCCGTTTTTGCGGATTTGGGTTTACGTTAAGGTCAGCTATCACCTGTTAGAATATCTGTACTTATTTCAGAACGACCCTAAGTATTATGATTGTCTACTTTGACATTAGTATAAAGACATAATGGCTGGTGTAGTAAATAATTACACAAATAACGATATTTTAAATTTATTTTACATACACGGAGAATGTGGGAGAGTAGTGGATAAGACATGTTGTACTTTTGACGAAAGGTATCCAAATTTGCCAACAATGACAAAGAAAAAATTTAGAAAGTTGAAATAAAATTTTTGCTTTTTGGAAACGCTGCTAATTGCAGAAACGCAGAAAATTTGATTTCGGTTTTCTAAATTTTTTCTTCGTCATTGCTGGCAAATATGGATATCTTTCATTAAAAGTACGACATGTTCTATCCGCTACTCTCCCACACTCTCCATTTATGTAAAATAAACTTAAAATATTGTTATTTGTGTAATTGTTTACTACACCAGCCATGTCTTTATACTAATGTCAAACAAAAGACAAGTGTCAAAGTAGACAATCATAATACTTAGTTATAATGACATCCAAGGCTGTCTAAGATTAGTAAACAAGGGATAAACGGCATTCTTAGGGGAATTATTTAGAAAAGTGCTTATAACTCAAAAACTATTAGAAAAAATTGGTTGTATGCCTTATAACAATCGATGGTAACTGGTAACTGTAATATGACCATTCCGTTGCCCATGGTATCAACTAGCAAAATGCCAAAAATGAAGATTTTAAGTGCAGTACTTCCGGAAATACAGAATTTTCAATATACCACTGCAATTGGTAAAATTTATTTAAAACAACAAAAAACTCCAAAACGTCTAGATTTTAGTATAGGGAACCCTTATAAGTTTTGGTGTAGAATTGTGAGTAGAATCTGAAAAGCGATGAAAAAATATAACATTCCATTTACAATAATAACTTTGTACCCACTTTGTCAAACGTGTTGACATACAAAAACAATGAGTAGTCTAAGAAATGGAGAATAATTAGTAAAACAACTTCTATTGAAGACATTATGTTATAAAGTTCATATTTACGGAAATAAACCGCCCATTCCATATTTTTGACTAAGCCTGTATATTCCTTGACGGGAGTCATCAAACGATAAATTTTGGCAATTTGATTTACAAGAATTATCAGAAATTAGTTCTCTGTGATATTTTGCATCTAGGACAAAAAAAAAGATTTTTTTCACAGTTTAGCGCCCTGACGCCGTTCGTCTTTTTGTAGAAATAGAAAAGCCATTTTGTCGTAATACTTTCACTGTAGATTATTCGCACGATTGTAGTTTATAAGATTATTAGAAAAATGCTATACGATGGTCCACCTGTATATATATTAATTATTATTATATTATCTGGAAATAAAATTAAACATATAACCTCATAGAAAAATGTGTGTGTCTGTGTGCGTGTGGACATTTATTTATTAATTTTAAATTCTTGCTGAAGTGAAATAATCCCATAAATGAGCATTTTATTATGTGAAGGTAAGCGAGCAATCTCTACCTGTGGAATAATTTACCATAGTTTTTAAATATCGCTATAATCGAATGTATTGAAAATACATTACTTTAAACGGCGTGTTAATTCAAGGGTAAGCTTTCGAACTCGGGCAAAATTGAAATAAAAACCTGTTGGATTTAAATAACTAGCCACGTAATATAGGTACGGATAAAGCTTTAAATTTCATCGAATGAATTATTTTAATCGATTTTTTTTATCGTTTTAATTTGTAAAGCGAACGAATTATATCTCGTAGATATTTTCTATCACGCTTTCAGATACCCTTCACCTAAATCAATTGACCATATCTCAATTTAGCAGTGACAGTAGATAAATCAGGTGGAATCAAGAAAGCATAGAAAAGTACTTGTCATCAGCTTCCATCGAATACGGTAATACGAGAGATGTGCTTCTGGAATAAACATTTAGTAAGAAGGAGATGCAGGAGATAGAAGCAGCTAAGTCGGGTAGCTTAACTTCCAAGCTTAACTTCATTTGATCCTTTAATAAAATGTGTGTTCTTGTATGCTCTTCCGCTTTTCTTATTATTCGCGTTCAATACTACATCAATATAGATGCCGATAGACGTATTTTTGTTTTAGTAAGTCAAGTCTACAACTTTTATAGTATAAACAAAAACACTAATAAGTTATCAATATGTATCTTTAAAACTATAAATAAAATAAACCTTAAGAAGTTAAAAGTACAACAATATTAAATAAAAACTAAATATTTCATTCATATATAGGTTTCCCTGAACCTTGTGGTGAAACTGTAATGATGAGTAATGATGCAAAAATAAACCGAAAGGTCAAGTACAATGTTGGGTCTATTTTGCTTCATAATGGTGTTGATGATAAATATTGCGTTAAAAAAAAAAAAAATGATAGATACGAAATGAAATATGGAATTTTGGCATTCTTCTGGATGTTATGTTATGTAATGAATCCCTTCATTTTTTCTTCCAACATGGCCTTCAATTGTAACATGTATGGTGTATGGTCGGCTGTCATAATTTCTTGGAGAACCATAATTATCGTGCCAATGTCCTCTTCATTTTTCGAGATTTTCTCGTTACTCGAAGAGTGAAATATCTTTAACTTGCCAAGTGATAGGTTTAAGGTGGAACGAGGAATCAGTCAGAAAATATAAGAAACCTGGGGAAGATTAGGGGTGGGAATATCAAAGATATTGAGGACTCGATAGAAAAATCGAATGCAGCGATGGTGAGAAGAACTGTAAGGAAGAATGCACAAGAGGAGGAAACATGGTTTGATGGAAAATGTAGAAGAACCAAACAGGGGATGACTGAAAGGCTTTCAGACGACGAGAAGTGGACTGGGAAACCATGAGGAGGGGCAGGGAAGAGTTTGAGAGAATGTGTAGGGAGGCTAATAAAAGGTATTAAACCAAATTAGAAGTTGAAAAATGAAAAGGGGGTATGGAAGTGTGAAGAAGAAGTTGAAAGAAAAGCAGAGATCAAGATGGACAGGTCACAATGGAGGACGCACTTCATGCAACTGTTAGAAGGGAGAGAGGACGAGGCCATAAATAGAGAAAAAGGCGTGAAGGAACAAACGAAAATAAAAGAAGGATTGTTAGAAGACATTATAATGAGTTTAAAATGTAAGAAAGTGGGGACAGGTGCAATTGCCAGCAGATGCTTGGAAATGGGCAACAGCGGAGCATATTAAGGAATTGGAGGAACAGTTGAATAACATAAAGGTAGGAAGAGCAGAGTGGCCAAGAAAGGGAGGAGGGAATTATTATGTCCATATACAAAAAGGCGATAGAAGTCTACTGGAGAGGTATAACCATGGACTCCACATATAAGATATTTGCAATGGTGCTGGTAGATTATTTATAAAGGGAAGTGGACGAAAAGGGGATAATCGCGGAAATACAGGCAGCATTTATGAAAGGGCGAGGAACAACCGATTAGATAATGATGCTCAACTACATCTTAGAACAGACGCTAGAGAAAATGGGAGGGAGAGTGTATGCATTATTTGTGGATTTGGAAGCAGCATATGACTCGGTTGATAGGGAAAACTGTGGGTATGTTTAGAGAGATTTGGAATTTCTGAGCAAGTAAGAGGGAATGTTAGGAGAGTGTACCAAAACACATTTTCCAGGATGAAAGGTGGCGAGACAGTAACAGAGAGATTCCGCACTTGTAAAGGATTAAGACAGGGTCCAATGTTGTTCAACTTATATACATCGGAGCTGGAGGACACCCTAAGAAAACGACGAGCACGGGGGTAGTGCTAGTGCTGCACAACATTTACAACATACGGACGTACATGATAAAGTAGAGTTACTTAATTCAAATATTGCATTATTATTTGACAAGCACGCACCGCTTAAAACGGTAATAGTTACCAAACCCAGATTGCCTTGGATCACTGATAATATAAAACTTCTACAGAGACTTAGAGCTAGGGCTAAAATTAAATACAGGAGAGTCAGAAATCATTCCAGTAATTTCACTACACTAGCGATTCGTAACGAAAAAAAGGCTTATTTTCGTCACATTTCTACAAAGAATAATTCTACGCAATTGTGGTCTGAACTTAAGTCCCTGAGAATTGGTAAGCGGAAAATCAGTACTATTCCCTCTCATTTAATGAATGCGGCTAATATTAACTCGGCATTTGTCAATAGCGTTACCGATATTTCCGATAATTCCGCTGAAACTATTGCTAACTATAACAGATGCACTATTAACAATATCGGTTCTGTCTTTTCATTTCATACAGTAGATACGGTATACAAACTTTTATTATCTATTAAAAGCAAGGCAACTGGTAGTGACTGTATTACTGCTGGCATGTTAAATTTACTTATACCATTGATTCTCCCATATTTAGTTCATATACTAAATTGCTGCATTCAAGAAAATGTCTTTCCGGAATCTTGGAAGTTATCTCTTGTCGTACCCATCCCAAAAAAATCCAAGTTAACAGCGTTAATGATTTGCGCCCTATAAGTCTGCTTGCGATATTTAGCAAGCTGCTAGAAAAAATTATATATGTTCAAATTAATGAGCACTTGGAATTTTATGATATTTTACCATCGTGCCAGTCCGGTGTCAGAAAAAACTATAGCTGCACAACGTTGCTATTGAAAGTAATGGATGATATTATTGAAGCCAGAGATATGAACTATTTAACTATTCTCGTTTTACTGGATTTTACAAAGGCCTTCGATATTGTCAACCATGACATTTTATTGGCAATTCTCCATCATATTGGTTTCTGTAATAATGCAGTTACATTTTTAAAGTGTTACTTAACTGGTCGAATGCATATTGTCAAGCTTTCATCTAACAATTGTTCCTCACCGCTGACATTAAATAAAGGCGTACCGCAGGGTTCAATACTGGGGCCGTTACTTTTTTCTATATATACAAGTCAATTATGTAAATGTGTAAATCATACCATTATTCAAATGTACGCGGATGATACGCAATTATATAAAAGTTTTCCCATGTGCGATTTACAGGCTGCTTTAAATTGTCTAAATACTGATCTGGAAAGTATATGTAAGTTCTCGAAATGTCACTCGTTAAAAATTAACTCTGCAAAATCTGTAGTCTTGCTTTTTGGAAATGACAACAGTGTGATGTGGATTAAAGATAGAGTTAGGGTCATATTGGACAACTTACCCCTTCCACTTGCAAAATACTTGGGCGTAAATGTTGACAATACTTTTAGGTTTAGGTTACACGTTTCAAAACTAATAGGCTCCGCTTATCATAAGTTGAAAATTCTATACCCTTATAGAGGCTTTTTTTCCACTAAATTAAAGGCAATGCTTTGTGAGAGCTTGGTATTATCAATATTTGACTATGCCTCTCCAGTATACGGTCCCTGTCTGGATGTTCGCGATAAGATGCGTATTCAAAAAGTACAAAACAGTTGCTTGAGATTCATATTTGGAATACGAACGTATGAAAGAATTTTGCATAAGCTTATTGATTTAAAATGGCTGAACATGAATAATCGCAGAAAATATCTATCGTTAAATTTGTATCACAAGATTATCGTGGGGGCGTCTCCTTCGTATTTAACGAATAAGATTCGGTTCCGGACAGATATTCATAAATATTAGAAATAAGAACCTCATCACACCACCTCGTCACCGATTGTCTTTTTATGAGGAAGGTTTTTTTTATAGCATATACTCCTTATATAATCCTTTACCGCCTGCTTTTAGGAAAATGAACTGTGCTGCATTTCGGTATGCCATATATAAACATCTTTTGAACATTCAGTGACACTCTGTAAGAATTATACAAGATTGCTTTTGTCGAATGTTTTCGGTGTAATGTGATTTCGCACATTATTGCAGAAGATAGTTTTAAGGTCTAGTCTAGGCATAGAGTTAAATGAAATACTCGTATTTTTATTAAGGATATGGTTTAAAAGTAGGGAGAGGCTCTTGTCTCTTATCTGAACCACTTAAGATTTCAACAAATGTTAATTTAATCAACATTTATACTTTTACTTTTATCTCTGTATTTGTATTCTGTTGAAATAAAGACAATTATTATTATTATTATTATTATTTGAATTTCATAAAATAAACAATTTGGAAATAAACAACAATGAAGTACGTTTAATTTTAGAAATTTATATCAAAAAGAAGAAAACTGACAACATCTTATAATTACTAATTATAGAATAATTTTAATATAAAAAAGCCAAGAATAAATTAATGTAATTTGTATATAGACATAAATGCTTTTATGAAGTTATATAATAGGTAGAGTAAATGATAGTCAGAAGTATTTATAAAAACAAACCGAGTTCGGATTTTACCTTAAGAACCTGGACTAGCCAGCGGAAGCCGTGCAAAGCCAAGTATGAGAATAATGTTCAGAGGGATCCAGACGGTCGTTTAGTGGGCTCGATCAAAAACGCGTTACATTTCAAATGAAGAAATAGGACCTGTGCAAAGCTTTTCTGAACTTTAAGGATTTTGAACACGGGCGAAGATACAGATACACATATTTATAAACATTCCTTTATGGTAAGATCCTTCTATTAGTAACGAACAAATCGTTTTCGATTACCATACATATGGAAGGTTGTATAATTAAATGCTATTTCCGTCTCTAAATAAAAATTTTCATTTAGTTGTTCTCTTTACTAAATTATATTTTTTATCGTTTGGTAGTAATTTCGACAACATTTTTTTTTACTTTGTATTAAATTATTATATTGTTATTATAATATACAGGTGTAAACTTTTATTCCGTCCATTATTGGTATCTCAGAAACAATAATAATAAGATTACAATTTTCTACAACTTGCTATTATGTCTTGTTTTACATGAAATATGATTGCGTGGAAAATTTGCAAAGCCAACTTGGAAAATTGTATTTTTGCTGTTTTACATATATGTTATGCGTGCTTTGTTAGACTATGGTAGATTGTTGAAAAGGGTATAAAAATGCTATCTACAAGAGTTATTATACGACCACAAATCAAATAAATACATTTAGAAAGGTATTAACAGTGAACATTGGAATCATAGAGTTAGACGTTAGACTGACAAACGTTCTCACAAAATCTCTAAAAGTCACGTCGCTGTTGATACATATCAGCTAGTATCTATATGCTGGAGAACACAAAAAACTTTGACTTTTTACACGTGTATCTTACAATATTTTATCCTGCGACAGTGTATTTTTAGATACATTTACTAAGATATTTAAAATTAAATATGAATTCTTCTTGATTAAGAGATTCCCTGTCGTTATTTTTTACGTTTTGATGAAAGAACATAAAAATTAAAATTGCACAGTCTGAGAATACCAAGTAAAAACGCTGTACTATGGCCGGACAAGCCTGAAACCGAATTCAAAATTAAAATACTATTAGATATCTTAAATGATGATTTTTACAAGGATTCGTTTCTATTACATTTATTATAATAAATTATAAGTATGGTTTCTGTAACATTGAAAACATTTAATTAATTTCAAAACAATTTATACCGTTAACGTTATAAAAGGCAAGAAAATTGTAAAATTTACGTCTGCAAAATGTGTTAAAAATAATATTGTAAACAACACAATTCATATAAAGAAAGTATTCAATTTGATAACTTCTTCAAAAGCAAAACTTTCTGTAAATTCTGAAAGCAATCCTGAAATAACACCTAGGAAAGAGTGGATCCCTCGGAAAACAAAACGAAATATGTATGGGGAGGGAGGGTCGTGTTAGTTTATTTTATATTCTGATCCAAATGTACGGAAGGGAACGTTACGAAGCATCTAGCGTATGCTGGACGAATACATTTGTCTTCCGTATCCTTCTCGATTTTAGTTGTATTACGAGGACTACTGCGGCTGGACGGCTGGAAACACACCAAGAGAAATAACGTAGGATTACCTCAGTGCGTTCCCCATGATTAGATTGTAAAATACTGGAAGTGACGTGTGCAAGGGTGGATAAATAAGACACATAAAACGGGAATGAAACAGATATAAAAATAAGAAACGACGCTAATAAACTTTTTAGCATCTTGACTACAAAATGTTACTTTACGTTAATTAGAACATTTAAGCCTAACTATTACTTTACTACATAGAAACTACAATACTTTGCGCATCATAATAATGTATTTTCAATACTTTTAGTAATCGTGAATATATGTACATATATACAGGTTGTCTCATTTAACTTACCTTTTATGTTATCATTTAATTCATTGGTATCCCGTAAACGGAGTGTTGGTTAAATAATAATAAAAATAATAATAATAATGTCTTTATTGTGTATCAGATATATACATAAAAAAGAATAACAGAAAAAACGTCATAGCTACACAATCAAATGGTGAGAATCAGAATAGGGTAACACCCATAACTGTTAAATCTAACCATTATAAAATAAGGAATTATACACTAAAGTTATGCCTAAAAAAATCTTAACCTAGAATATATATAAAAAAAAACCTCAAACCCTATATTAACGTTAATGGAAGAAAACATACTGTAGGACAAGGACGACTAGCTTAAAAATAGAAAATTTAACAAAAAATCAAAATTTGACATTTTATTTTTCTTTACAGTTCGTTTATATGAAACAATACGAAAATAATTGCAATTATTAGGTCACTTTTTTCTGCATGTTTCAAATTTGTAAACAGATTTTGTGTGGCAGCTTTCGTTCCTGTGATGTTGCTTAATTAAATACAAGTCATAGACCGATGTGCTTTCAGTAAAAGCATTTTTTTTTCAGGTTTTACAATATATGGGTTGACTGGTTTATTTTGAAAAGTAACGGAATTACATGCAATTTGTGTATTTCGTTACTATATTTATGTTTTACTCGTGAACGCTCAACCAATAATATAATAATATAAGTGTAAATTAAAACATTTACAACCAAGAATTTGGCATTACACTTCTTTATTGTAATATTGTATGTTGACAATGACTAAAAAAAAAAAAACAACAATATAAGATTGCACAGTTGTGCGGACAATTTAAGGAGAATTTGAGAGAAAAGAATTTGGTAAATTTTTTGTATTAGAATGTGTTATTTACAATATATTAAAAAACATCTAATTTAAATGTCAGCATCATGTCAATGATAATGCTCGGACGAATGAATTTACGTGTGAAGACAACATCCGGGGGTTGCCCGTCCGCTTAATCGCCGGGACGGGCGAATACCGAGGCCGTGTGAAAGCTGCCTTACAATTAAATAGCTCACAGATTTACAATATAGTAGTATATAGTAGATCTAGCGGACGCATGTTATAAAATTAGCCATAACAAATATTTTATTATTCGTATCACTTTTAAAAGTTCAAAGTTTCAACTTCATATGTTATATCGAATATTAACTTTGTTTTGTCTATTTATTTCAAAAGCAAAATTATTACGTATATCCTAGAAAATATATGGTGTATATGGAGTATAAATGCTTCTGTCGATGCTATTTTTGTAAAATTATAAACAAATGCTATTTCGTCAAAGGTTACATGAAACGTCAACTTATTTTTTTTACAAGTGGAATCAGATTGAAATTATATACGCATGCGCTAATAAACATATCTTTAAGGTAGGCGTCCACATTTTCGCATCGTAAGTATCGGACGCATCGCATCAAACGGATTATTTTTTTACAATGCGTCCACAGTATGAGCAGATAGATTCGTGCGATCTGTTCGATGCGGATCAGAGGACGCACTTGTATGACTTCCTATACAAAGAATATTACGATCCGTTTGATGCGATGCGTCCGATACTTACGATGCGATAATGTGGACGCCTACCTTCGGTGAACTTCGGCGCTGGCAAACAGCGCTAGCGAACCTAGCTTCTAGCGCCGGAACTCACTGAATGCACCCAATATTAAATAAATACAAAAAATTCGCCGTAATTCCGTAATTTTGCAAAATAATCCATGAATTCTTATATCGTCGATCCATAAAAAGCCTGAATAAAATTGAAATATGAGTACTGTAATGTGATTTCTAGTGATCACGATCGCGAACGTTTAAAGACTGTAATAACTGACGTGCGGTTTTGTAATTTTCAACGATACAACGCGCTTGAATGCGTGCAATCCTAGGAATACGTGCACGTCTGATCGCCTGCAATCCTTGGCGCATTTTCACTTTATAAGTAGGATCTGTCGTTTAGGAAATATTGTTGTGTGTGTTTTAAGGCCTCTAATGAGATCTTATTAGCCTAGTAAAAAAGAAGATAATATGGGCCTTGACACGTACGATCTTTCACGCTGAGAAAAAATGATAAAATATTATCACGTGCGTTTCGTGCACTCAAGAGTGGCGTCTCTATATACAGGTGTAACATTAGTGCGATATTCTTCGATATCTCCGTTGTTATGCAAAATACAAAAAATATTTTAAGACAAAAGTTTTTTGAATTTATGGTCTCCACCACCTAAAATTATTTTCACTTATACGGAGTGTTTCGTTTGTGCGCAACCAAGAACAACTTTAAAATTTTAAATAGAACACCCTATATATTATTACATTTTTGAATTTCCTGGGTAATTCTAATATAAGTTTGTATAAAATAATATTTGTCTATGTCTATTCGTTTTTAAGATATTTGCATTTATTCGGAAATTTTGACGGCTGACGGTCTTCAGCAAAACGCCTATAGTTCAATAACGAAATACGGCAAGATCATGAAATTTTATGCAACGCTAGAGGAAATCTTTAGTGATAATAGTAAAAGCATTAGAAATTCGATATGTAACACAACATACCTAATAAATCGTCTTCTTTATGAAACAATTGAAATGCGGAAAACTTAATTTTTTTAAATGGAAGCGCTATATTTTTATGAATTAGTCGAAAGCAAAATTTAATTGTCTATTAATTTGAATAAGCCACATATGTAGGTAAAATTAATAATTTTCGAGATATTGATGTATTTTTTAATTTTCGTACATTGTCATCCCTCCTGCGAACCATAAAAGTAGTTTTTAAATGTTTTTTAAAACAAAGCTGATAAACTACGAACTAATAAATAGAATATGCTGTAAATAAGAAGATACACCAAGCTTTACATTTCAAAGTTTTATAATATTCACACATTAAAAGAGAGATCACAAAATGCCATATTTTGTATGTAAGCTGCTTTCTTGAGATTCTTCGTTAATTAAAATATGTACCATGAAACTGATATTTTCATTATATCTTAATTACCGTATTCTATCATTCTTTCCACAAAAAAAATTAAATAATGGAATACGATTGGAACGTAATATTATTTATTATAAACTAAATAATATATTAATGTTAACGGAAGTTATGTTTGGAAAATAAGAAAATAAAAATAAAAGTAGCATAACCGATATCTCGTTTTTGAATATACAAAGTGGAACAGAACTACCTATAGGTAACTCCTATTAAAAATATGGCATTTTGTAATTTCTCTATTTAATGTGTGAATATTATGAAACTTTGAAATGTAAAGCTTGGTGTATCTTCTTATTTACAGCATATTCTATTTATTAGTTCGTAGTTTATCAGCTTTGTTTTAAAGAACCTTTAAAAATTACTTTTATGGTTCTCAGGAGGTGATAATGTACGAAAATTGAAAAATACATAAATATCTCGAAAATTATTAATTTTAACTACATATATTGCTTATTCAAATTAATAGACAATTAAATTTTGCTTTCGACTAATGCATAAAAATATAACGCTTCCATTTAAAAAAATTAAGTTTTCCACATTTCAATTGTTTCAAAAAGAAGAAGATTTATTAAGTATGTGGTGTTACATATCGAATTTCTAATGCTTTTACTATTATCACTAAAGATCCCTCTAGCGTTGCATAAAATTTCATGATCTTGCTGTATTTCGTTATTGAACTATAGGCGTTTTGCCGAAGACCGTCAGCTGTCAAAATTTCCGAAGAAATGCAAATATCTTAAA
>JAFFZR010015550.1:0-13724 GCA_018397195.1 Lethrus apterus | reverse complement strand
TTGGTAGGTGCCACTTTTGAAATATCGTTAGGTTATTCCCATCGTATAAGGAGCTAATTGGTTTAATTTTATATTGTATTAAAATGTGTGCATTCTTTCATAGTGTCTAATACTTTTCCAGCGCAAATACTTCCTCACCTAATACTCCTACGCTTCAAAATTTATGAATAAATTCGGCGCTCTCTATTCCAAAATTCCCCTAACTATTGTTGGTTGAGTAACTTTAATATATATATAAACAAGGCTTCTACCTAATTACAACACTGCAATACTCTAATGCAAAAATTTAAGAACATTCCAAACGATAACCGCTACAAAAGTGGCACCTACCAACACATCCGGCCAGCTTCGTTTTCTGACGCTAATGCTCCATCCCCTCTCTTATATCATCCTAGGGCTAGATAGGTATATGTGAACATTGTGAACTGTCAATGAGGTTGAGGTGTGTAAAACATGATGGTTATTTACCTATAATATACTTAATTTATTTCACTTTAATTATATTTGGTTTGTTACACACATAATTTTTTAAATTCTCAATAACCTCACACTACGTGTTTTTAGTACAGGTAGCATCCATACTGTAATTTTCTTGCAGATGCAGTTTATGTTATTATTCAGTCGCCAGGGCAAATTACGCCTACAGAAATGGTACGTGGCACATCCAGATAAACTAAAAAAGAAAATCACAAGGGAATTGATTACTACAATTTTATCCAGAAAACCAAAAATGTGTAGTTTTCTGGAATGGAGAGACTTGAAAATCGTTTACAAAAGGTTGCTTTTTGTATAACTTACTTGAAAATGTACATTGTGATTGTTTTAGATATGCGAGTTTGTATTTTTGCTGCGCGATTGAACAAGAAGACAATGAATTGTTAACGTTGGAGGTAATCCATCGATATGTTGAATTGTTGGATAAATACTTTGGAAGCGTAAGTGTAACAAAAAATTCGATAATATTTTAAAATGTTTATGTTATAGGTTTGTGAACTTGATATAATATTTAATTTCGAAAAGGCCTATTTCATTTTGGACGAGTTGCTTTTGGGCGGTGAAATTCAGGAGACAAGTAAGAAGAATGTTTTGAAAGCGATTGCAGCACAGGATTTACTACAAGAGGTTAGTAATGAAGACAGCACTATTGATCTGTAGGTTTTGTATGTGTGGATCTCAAAAGTTTCTTTATAGGTTTGTTAAGTTGTTTATTGTAGTTGAATTAAATGTTATAATAGTGGAACAAAATTCATAAATTTGAGGAGCTAAAGAATTTCATTTTGTGATTTGCACATACAATTATGTGTATGGTGATAAAGTTGCACTACTTGTTTGTCAAGTACTGTCACGATCATATGCTTGATTTGTGTATTTGTTTAAATTTCCTTCTTATTTTGTGCATTCCAAGGACAACAAATAGTCATCAGTTTGCCATATGTTCTTCGATTATGTTGCAAATTTTACTTTCGTAACATACTTTGCCATTAAGGTTTTTATCAGGGTATTCCTTTGAACTGTGTCTATGTTACTATCATACTAGTCATTCACTTTTATAATTGTGGAATGTTCATAATTTTATTTTCTGAATATTTGAATTGTGATTTATTTTTGTTCTTAAATTGATTTTATGTTTTCTGAAAAATTTGTGGTTAGTTGAAAATACAAACGTTTCTTTTTAAAATGTCAAACTGTGCATAAAACAGTTCAAGGAATTTTTATTAAATAATTTATTTAAATAGGTAAGATTTGTTTACACTGTATATGCATGATTCCTACTTTTCTAATTTATTAATATTGTTTTAATTGAATGTAAAATATGTTATTTGTAAAACTACTACTAATTGTTATGAAAACCATTCGATGGTTACATTATTTATGTTTATTGTTTTTATTGTTTTTCTGTATATTCTGTTATATTTTATTTATGAATTTTAACAAAACAAATCCTATAATTTATTTAATCAGTGATGCCAAACTAATGTTGTTTAAGTATTGTATTATTAATAACGGTACATCTTATAAATATTCTCCTTACAGTATTCCTAAATCATACATGTAAGAACTAAACTATAGAATTGTGTAGTAAGGCTCTTGATTTACCAGGACAATAAATTTCAATAATGTCACGTAGCTGTATAAATGCCAGTAGTTTTAGTTCCTATTTTTATGTAATAATTGAAAAACTACAATAAATGCAATTACTTGATATTGTTTATTTGTTTATTTACTATCGATTAACTTTATTTACTAATTTGTTTTCATATTGAGTTTGTTTGTTTAATGTTGCATGCTTTTTACGTATATACAACATTCATTTTCGCAAAAGTTTGATGATTTTATTTCACTCGGATCCTAAGTTAAAATAATGATGAGTGAAATAAAAAAAGAAAACAATTTTTGTCGAATGTTTGTATATCACCTTCGTGCTTGTTGTATAGATACCAGAGTAATGTAGTTAGTACTTCTATTATTCTCTAAAGGACGAAGCTGTGGAAGGAGCTTTGAGGGATATTGGTCTTCTATAACTGCAACGACATCTACATATCACCTTAAGAGTGGAATTGTTAACGATGAAATTAATCTGTAATCTTTTACTGAAGATAGGTTTATGTACACATAATAATTAGAACGAAACTTTCCATAGTCTATAGTAATTCGTGTTGTTACCTACATTTATAAATGTTAAACTTCGACAGGTTTTGATTATTTATTTATTTTTATAATGAATATTTAAAAAAATCAACATTTTAACGTAAATAATGGATGATTAAATGATTAAATTTTTTTTAATTTAATTTAATGTGTTATGCATAGAAGTTTCTCTACATGACTAATGATTAAAATAATCTTAGTTGAAAAGAGGGAATCAATTTACATTTTATACTGGCTGGATTACAGCGGTATTTTATTCCCAGTAATAAGTTATAATAATTATTTAATTTAAAACTATTAATAATTTTAATATTTATAATAATAAGCATAGAGAATTTTGTGGCTCTTTTGGCTGAACGGAATTGATTTAATTCGTAGATGTAATTTTTTCATCAGGTTTAAATAATTTTCTCAGTTACATATCTCCGACAAGGAATTTTCAGGGAACTGAAGAAAATTGAGTGCCAAATTATTTTTATATCTATTTCTTATTCGACGATGAATTTAATTCTTATTTTCAATAAGTAATGGATTTTCCCTCGAGATAAATTTATTGTCGACTAATTCAACGATATTAACCATAAAAGATATTGAAATAATTGTTGATAATCCTCCTAATCCAATTTTTATTTCACAACAACCTTCCATTTTTTTAACATGTGTATTTTTATTTAATAATAATAACAAAAGTGTTATGTATGTATACTAATATATAATTTTTGTAACACTGATTAATTTTATTACATGTTTGTGTACACGTCATTTGAGGTGTTGGATGTAGTTTGTTTTAATAAACTTGAACATTTTTATCTGATGTATTTTAAATTAACACAGGGTTGTAAAGTAACTTAGATTTAAACGTGTGAAGTAGTTTTAACCCCTTAAATGTCATTACGTGAATTAATAAAAGATATATGCAAATTGATGGTTTGTTTATTTCTTCGAAAGACATTCATATATTCACATTATTTTTGCACCTGGATCATTCATTACTTTTACCGAATGGTCTTTATGGCTTGAAAATAATTTGTGCATAAATATGAACGTGGATAATCGGTGATAGTAATTTGGATCGCGAATAACGTAAGGTACGTCTGTTTTTCTTTAATCATTCTGCTTTTTATCCACTTTCATATATCATAGCTTCGTGTACTTGGCGTTATATATATAATTATTTTTGCAGGAGGAAACACCTCAGGGATTCTTTGAGGATCATGGACTGGGTTAGAAGTAAAGATAGGAAAGCACCATTACTAGATATAGAGTCAAATAAATCAAAATTATTTTTAAGTGGCTGCATTAATTGGATGGGTAATATATTGTTAAAGTGACTTCAAAACGTAATTGTTATCAAATCTGTTATTTCTAATCGTATCCACGTTTCTAAAGATTTACCTGTCCAAATAGTACATCCTATTACTTTCAGCAACGTCAAACTAGTTTAAACAAATTAGAACTAAGGAACATTTTTCATCAAGTGCTATTGTTAGTGTCAGATCGGTGTATTTGCAATTCTATTGTTGTTTTATTGCATCTGTTTAAGAAAGTTATTATAATATATATAAGATGTATATTTTATGATATATATGTATCATTTGTTGACGTTGCTCAAAAATGTGATTCGCTTTCGGAGGCGGAAAATATTTAATTTGTATTATGATGATGACAATTTTCAAATATTGTAAGGTGGTTGTTACTTTAATTTCACATGCAAGAAGTTACAACTGGTTGTGTTAATTGCACGTTGCACTCACTCTATGTACTTAATTTTTTTACTTTTGAAAATTTTTACAATAAAATTCGTCGTACGAAATCAGTTAATTCATGTCGATGGCTTTAATTTAAGAAATAACTTTCCTGTTTATGACTCCTTTTTAGCAACTCATATAACCCCCCTATAAAATTTTGACTTTTTGAATTTCAACTATAAATTTTTCCATCCAAAAAAGTTCTTAAATCACAATTAAGTAACTCTGTCAATAATGTTGCTACCATACTGTTTGTTATTGTTAGTGATGTTTCGAAAAAAAGATTTTTAGTTTTATAGAATTATTTGACTGATACATATTGTACATATTGACGGCACATCTTCAGCTATTCTTGTTATAAATCATGGTGTCCCTCAGGGATGTATTTTGGCCCAAGCCCAACCCCGCAAAAAACGGCGGTTCTATCGTCATTTTAAATTTTCGAAAAATGTCATTTTTTTGTATGGGCATTCCGTTCTAAATACAGTCCTGTAGCCATTTTAATATGCGTCGTATTGGAAAATAGCTTCCTTTGGCGGGAATATTATTATCGATAATTCAGCGTTATTTTCATATTTTACTCAAAACTGAAACATTTTTTCTTGCACACCTTTAACATAGAACCGTCGTTTTTACATATTTGTGGTTATGCTATGGTCAGCTATTACATGTTGAAATAGTGGGACTTATTTCAGAATGACCCTGCATATAAATTTTACTTTTAGGTACTTACTGTTGACGTTGTTTATGTTTTGTATACGTAACCCACAGCAATAAATAATAAATATTATTATTAAAAAGAAGGAAACAATCAAGGAATTTCATTCATCTATCAGTTTTTAATCAAAAATCTCATGTCTCAAGGGGTTAGTTAGAGGAATTTTTAATATGGAAATTGAAAATAATTTATCCAATATTAAATTTTCGATATATGTATTACAGAGCACTTTTGTAAAAAAATGGTATGTAGGTATCTATATTGAAGTCTGTATCTGTGAATATGATTTATTATGAATATCCGATGTGTGGTGTTAGTGTCGTTTCTTGTTACCGGTCCCGCCCATCCGATAGGCGCCGACGACGTCGACGCGACGCCCAGGAGACGCTGAAGCGCGCGCGCAATAAGCGTCCCTCTTGCGTCTCGAGCGGCGCACACGCACCGACGTCAGTCGGCGAGACGAAACGACTGTGATGGTCAGCTGTGCCGTACGGGTGGTGACGACGACTAGAAATGCGCCCCGATAGGCGCGGGGCCGCGGCGTGCAGACTTACTATTAACACTAACGACGACCGACGGCCGCGACATGTTCGCGTTCATCGCCTTCGATATCACGTAGACGTGCTGTTGTAATGTGCGTGTGCGCGGCGCATTTGTTTCGCCCGCTGTGTGAAAATCTGGCTCGGTGAACGGTGGTGGCGCACACGGCGACATGGCGTCGTCGGCGGCCGCTGCCGCCGCTTGTACGACCGAAACGACGCCCACAGCCGCCGCCGTCGCCGCCGCGACGCATCACGGTCACAGCTTCTGCAAGAAGACCTTCCACAAACCGACGTACTGCCACCACTGCAGCGACATGCTATGGGGCCTCATACAACAGGGCTTCATCTGCGAAGGTGAGACGACGTAGCCACAAACGCCTCCGCCAAAGAGGATTTTCCATAATATACTTAAACCCCGTCCCATCCCCCCCAATGACATACGGCCGGAACGGTCGCCGCCGCGGCGTCTGTCGCGAAATAGGTCAAAAGTTATAGGAGGTCACATAGATTCAAAATGTGCGACTTTTTGTTTTCTATACATGTCATATCGACTAACTTGCCGAAAAATCCTCCCCATCATCGATTTATTTCATTCGCCTGGAATCTTATTCCGCCTAAAACTGTACTCTCCTCGTAGGAACGTCAATAATTTCCATACAGGTCGCAACAAAAAGCTTTTTTTCAGCTACGAGTTTATTCTTAAACGACGTTATTTAAAAAATACAAAATGATGACATGTGTGTTTAAACTACTCTAGGTGTTTAGGTTTTATACAGGATATGTTTGACCTACTAGGACCGATGGACAACATCAATGTTTACCAGTTTGCCAATACCATCAATAAAAAAAAAAAAAACCAACAACGTTTTGTCATTTAAGGAACTAAGTAAATTGAGAAAATAAACAGAAAAGTTATATGATGATAGCAAATGATTTTTAATATTTTCTAAGTTTCTTAAAATGTCCTGCTCGACATTCTTTAAACATTCTAAGACGTTATTGTCGATCGCAAACTTGTTCAGTTCAAAAAAAACTTTCGCATGATGCTAGGGCACAGGTAGTTATTATTAATAATAACATTAAATAATTATACGTTGTACACAAATTTGTGCATACATGCATATTAAAGCTTAAAATAATGTTGAAACAATAATTGTATGCACGCCGCACAGTTACTTTCCTTGGGAACCATAATACGTCGGGTTGGGACCACGACCATCTGATAGACGTTACGACCTATTCCAACATTCAAGGATTAAGGAAACGTGTAAAACTAATAAGAATAATCAATCATGCGGTGTTTTTAAATAAAAATTTTATTTGAAATTTCTTGGGTCCAATACTTGGCCCTTGATTTATTATTGTTTTATATTATAAAAAAATCTTCATTTTATTCATCAGACAGTTTCTTAATTTTCTTTGGACGACAAGGAGGAAATTCCCCTGTCATTCCTTCAGCATTCACTGTAAAGGACTATGGAAATCATATTTTTATAATGAATCTTGTAAATAGGATGTGGTTGAGGAACCCGAAGAATTTTATATTAAATAATAATGTCCATGCATCTTATTAGATTAGATTCATTCGTCTTATTAATAAATAGATAAGACGAATAAATGGGACAATTACCCCACTGAGATTTAATGTACAAAACTAATATATTTATAAGATGTACCTACAGAGTTTCAATATACATATCAATATATGATTACTTAGAAATCAAAAATTAGTCTCATATACAAGGCGAGTTTTTAAAATTTTTCGGAAGCATTGTCAAGTTATTAACATTTTTCACTAATAAATGCCTACTGTACCCTTGAATTTAGACTACTAAAGCTATTTTTAGAGTTTTAACATGGAATTTTTTTCGTGGATAACTATGACTAACCTTTATGTTTTGGCATTAAAAGCTTTCAATTAAACTGTACAGGCTGTTCATTAAAAGGAATCAAATTTACTCATTTTCATATCACCATAATTTATTATTTTCAAATAGAACACCTGTATTTTATCATTTGGTTGTGTTCCTTATTGTATTACCTTTTATTGATGTTAAGGGTTCGTGTGTCTACAATCAATAATTAATGACGTTTTCAACAATTTTCAAACGAAAAAGAGCTTCGATAAGCCCGACTAGAATATATCTGTTATTGTTTACATTTTAAACCCGACCGCATACTTTTACCTAGATTATTGTCAAACTCTGACATTAACGATTGGCAATTGTTTCTTGCAAGATTTCCATAACAACCTAGTTTGGTAGTTTTAATTTTTAATTGAAAGAATAATTTATTGACAAATAAAAAATCCCACGTTAAAACTCTAAAAATAATTTTAGTAGTAGTCCCTTCTAAATTCAAAGGTGCAGTATTCATTTATTAGTGAAAATATTAATAACTTGACAATGCCACCGAAAAATTAAGAAAATTTAATAAGGCCGCATAGGGACAAAAATACAATTGAAATGTCGACAAAAATATACCGGGTGCTATTAAAAAAAAATTCTACGTAGCAGTAGCGGAACATCCTGTATAGGTGAAAATAGTTTTAAAGTGTAAAGCTCTAAATGCTAAGAAAACTTTTGTCTATAAACGTATATTCTATTTCAAATGATAAGAAAACTATCGAAGCCGGACACTTAAATGACTCGGTATATAAGAAAATTCGGTGCTCCACAAGATTATTAGTAGAAACATTAACATTTCGTTCACGGCTTCCGTGAACAACAAGAATAGAAATAGTTGATCGTACTGTCCACAAAACAAAATAAAAATGATTAAAAAAAGAACAGTGAACGCAAGTAACATTCGTAGAAATTACAGCGCGTTATTGCTCGTCAAATGTGTTTATTATAACAACTCGCTATCTGCGAGAATCATAGCATGTCGTTATTTAAGCCTGAATTTTTAGTAAAAAATAAATATTACAATTGCAGGTAAATATCAGTTTTTAATATTTTTAATACATATTTCTTTTGCACCTCAAATTTTTTGCATGAACTAGTAGTTATACTAGTTTCGGATATTTAGTATGGGGATCTCGAAAACTAGCGGAGATAGAGAGACGATTAAATGGGGAAAGAATTCCAGTTTTACGAGCTCAATTTAATGAGGTTTTTGTTTCTTGGAAAAAATGCATGGCTAACTAGATATCTCGAAAAAATAATGTTTTTGTTATTTTGTTCGATGGCTATGGCTCTGTTATTATTGACTTTAGAAAAATGTGTAAAGGAAAAAGTTGTAGGTAATTACGTGCTTAATAATATTGTGTAACCGAATTTTTTATTTAATATAATTTCCGAGTTATGACACAAACTTGTGTTTTTTCTAATGGAAACCATAGTCGGCCATGACTTTACAAAAAAGGCCTTTTTTCAACGATTCTGTTGATATACCACTCGACCTAGTTATTTTTATAAATAAATAAATTATGGCCATTCTTTTCTTTTAATTTTCGAACTGTTCAAGTAGTACGCTATGAAAACAATTGATAGATGCACATCGCGTTTGATAATAAAATTCTAATTAGTTACTAAATTTCTTTTAATTTCGAAATTACAATTTTAAATAAAAACAATTTCCGATAAACTAATAAACCGAGAATGACAAACGATAAATTAAGAAACAATAAAGAAAATTAGGATACACATAAAGTAGTACCAAAACAACATAATTAAAGTAAGTACATAATAAGTAACGTACGGTATTTAATATAACTGAACATCTTTAGTCTTAAATATTTTACTTACTTGAATTGACTAGTTTTGGTACTACTTTATCTGTATCCTAATTGTCTTTATTGTTTCTTAATTTATCGTTTGTCATTCTCGGTTTATTAGTTTATAGGAAATTATTTTTGTTTAAAATTGTAACTCCAAAGGAACCAACATTTCACACCAAAATAATTATGATTTCGAAATTAAAAGAAATTTAGTACTAATTTGAATTTTAGAAAGTCTGAATTTTGTCGTTCAATAAAAATTGCGTCCCTAACGGAGGAAATACGTTTAAATTTTAAAATAAATTTTAACGAACCGAACAAATTTCACAATCCGACGTTTTGTGGTGCGAATTTCCCTTAACATCCGCGTTTTTTGGTTTAGGATACGGTTTTATAGATATGACATTTTTATTAACCAAGAAACGTCGAATAATCGATCGTTTTATCGTCATTATTTAATTATTTTTTTTTATTACCGGATCATGTGGTGTCTATTAGAATTATAAGAATCAATTTATTGTAACCACAAATTATATTAAAATCCTAAAATAAAATATTTTTCAAAATTGTTTAATACGAGGATTGTTGAATAGAAGCCTGTTTGATCTGTGTTGCCATGACTTCGTCGCCATGGCAACGAAACTCATTTGCGTTGTTATTTCTTTAAGTACTAGTGGTGTATCTGTCAAAAATATTTGCAGTTGGCTCTTTTTTAAGCATTGTGACTGAGTTGAAAAATGTCATCTATGATAGAAAATCCGTCCAAAGATAATCTGCGTGCCGTTATTCAGTTTTTTGCCGCTGAAGGGCATCATCCAATGGACCTTTATACGGGAATGAAAGCTATATATTGTGACTACAGTTATTCCCAAACGTCAGACTGTGGAAGCATGCACAATCTTCGGAAACGAAAAAATTTCGATCCCAACCATCGGCAGGAAAAGTAATGTTGTCCGTATTTTTTGATTACCAGCTGCTCTTGGATTTTAAAGAACCTGGTATCAACATTAACGCTGAGCGATATTTAGATACCTTATAAATTATAACCCTTATAACGCATGATAATGCTCGACCCCATGTAGCCCATACGTTTGAAGATCTGCTTGGGTGTATGAAATGGAAAGTCTTAAAACAGCCAGCTTACAGTTCCGACTTGTCCCCGATTTTCTTGTGTTTGGCCGATTAAACAATTACTAAAAGGACGGGCGGCGCTTCAATTCGGATGCAGAGGTAGAGTTTGCTGTTGAAAGGGGATAGAACTAGAAAAAACATTAAATTCCAAAAAGTAATCACGCATTAGTTTTTAATTTGTAATGAATTTTCATGGAATTAAAGGCGTTTTTTTTTTAACTTAATCTGCGTTTGAAAATATGTATATCCATATCCTCAAATGTAAAATGTAAAACATTATCAAATAACAATTTTGTCGTTTGGGCCTGTCTTGTTCAATCAACAACAAAATTTTAGAACTTACTGGTTTCCAAAACCCACACGTAAATTACTATCGATATTTTATTTGTGTGGTGTTTCACATCCTTCCATTACGTTTTTTCTACACTTCCGTAAAAACATTGATTTACCCTACCATCTCGAAATAAGATACACAAATCTTGTCGGTTTACGTGAATTAGGTCAACAGGCGTATATACACACACGAACACACACAGATATGCGCCGATGTTGGTTGGTTCATTCGTCCCGTTTTCCCATTTTGACGTCACATGGATGACGTAGACGCAGTTGCACAAGATCTGCGAATAAAATCAATACAAGGTCCGAACAAAGTATACACACGTACAATTATAAAATTCATATTTATTTATAATTTGATTTATGCGGACGAACTTTAGCGCCGATGCTTTATTTAACAATTTCTGGTATAAATAGCGCATGTCAAAATAGATAAATAACGTTGCAAATCGTAGTAGCTCGGTTAGTCAAAAGAGTGAAAAATTGAACGCGTGTTAGTTAAAAATTTTTTGTATTGTAAATAAAGAAAAAATCAAATTAAAATTATTTCACATAAATTTATCAAATTTCATGACTATTCCATTTTTATACAGGCGAGTCATTTAGGTGTCCGGCTTCAATAACTCTCTTTATCATTTGAAACACGGAACATGCGTTTATAGTCGAACGTTTTTTAGCCTTTACAGTTTTACACTCTAAAATTATTTTCACCTATACAGGCTGTTCCGCTACCGCTATGTAGCATTTTTTTAAAAATAAAACCCGTATATTTTCGATAACATTTCGATTGTATTTTTATTGCCTTATACGGCCATATTAAACTATTTAAAAAAAAATAAAAATGTTGCATAATGATGGCGAAACACCCATAGTACAATTAAAAAACTGGAAAAAATACAATTCCTTGTCATTTGCATATTACATACAGGTGGGATTAAAGTACGGTCGATTTTACTTTTTAAAAATACATATTAATATGTGCGATTCACCTTCCGATTTTAATTTGTTTTGTAGTTATGACGTCATCACACTAAAAAAAATGGATGTCGTCATTTAATATGTATGTTGTCATTTAAACTTTTTGTGATGACGTCATAACTACAAAACAAATGAAAGTCAGCAGGTGAATCGCACATATTAATGTGTATTTTTAAAAAATAAAATCGACCTGTTTCAGCGTTTTTTAAAAAACCGGCTGAGTTCGCTTTTTTTTAAATATTCGATACTTTAATCCCACACTGTATATGTTTCGAATTTCCGCGCTCATCAGCATAGTTTTGCGACTGGCCGGTGTATATCAGAGGCGCCTGTGTAGCATATTTTTTTGCTTGTAATACTTATAGTTTATAGTACTTGATTCCAGATTCATTCTTTCTCTGCATCATTCTTTCCTTTTCTAATTTCGTTAAAACATTATTGAAGATTATCAATTTTTTCCGTGACTTTCAATTTAATTTCATCTAGTACTTTCCATTTTTCTTTGATTTATTTAACAGTTGGTCCATGTACCGTAGACACAATTTTTTTATTGAAGATGACAAATTAGACACACATTAAAATTAAAAAGTTGCTTACTCACTTCTGTTTACATTTTACTTACGTCAGTGGTTAAAGGACATCTTGCTCCGACCCTGTCAACGGAAGGCTATCTTTGACGTCACTCGCGACACGTTTTGTATACAACTGGAAAATGAACTCAGGGACGGATTTATTTTTATCAGACGCTGCCAATTAGGTACACCTACGGCACGGCATAGTTTCCAAGGCTGAAAGTTGAACGGGAAATTCACTCGGCGCAAATATTCCAAAACACTTTCTTCCTCCATGCTCCCTTTCCATTCACTCTCGTCAAGTATTAACATTAAAATAGTGTCACAATTTTTTGAAATTTATTTGAAAATTTTTTCTTGATTTTTCACTTAAAAGTCGTATCGTGCATTTAAAAACTTAAAATGTCTACTTTATTTTATTTATTAACTAATATGATTGTAAACTTGTTTGGATTTAAGGTAAATCCTTTCAAATGAAATTGATTTCTTGTTTTTATTTTTTTCTAATTTTTTATTTTTTTTTCTTCTTCTTTCATCTATTTTACTATATCTTTATTATTTAAACAATTTGTATAAACAGATAATACAGCCTTGTAATTACTAACCTTCATCAGGTAAATGACTTTTTCTTCCAACTTATAGCTGTTATTTCTTCTTCAAAAAAAAAAGATTGAGAAAAATGGATAGCCAAAAAGAAGAAGGGATGAGGGGATCACCCCTCATCCCTTCTTCTTTTTGGCTATCCATTTTTCTCAATCTTTTTTTTTGTTTTGTAATTTCTTGTTATGTTCCTTCACATCATTTCTGTATTAAGTCTATACAGTGTGGTGATAAAGTTTGGAACAAAATTCATAAAAGCGTTCTATAATGTTTTTACGAAAATCGCTCGGACAGGTCAATTTTCGTTTTTGAAATGCCGTCTTCTGACGTTAATTTTTTTTGGAATGTCGTCATTTGCTTTTGCACAATGACGTCATCATAATTTTTTTTAAATGACTACCCCCACTTTTTTCTTCTGTTTTTAATAGACCTTCTTACTACTTAAACGGTGATCTAAAAAAATTGGTACCTTACATAACAATTTTTTTGAATAAATAACACATATAAATTTTTTCTTTTAAACAAAAATTTTAATTTTTTGAAGAAAAAAGGTTATTTTTTCAGAAAAGTTCTTATGTAAAGAATTAATTCGGTAATCACCACTTAAACATCAAGGAGGTCTATCAAAAGCAAAAGAAAAAAGTAAGAGGTGTCATTTAAAAAAATCGATAATGACGTCATTGCACCTTAAAACTTCACTCTTCGTCTTAGGTACATAAATTACTG
>JAFFZR010015549.1:0-14033 GCA_018397195.1 Lethrus apterus | reverse complement strand
TACCGCTCGTGATACCGCTCTGATACCGTTCTTTAAAGCCGGTCACAGAAATTGACGGACCGCTTCTAACCCGGTATGAAAATTACGTCATCAAATTGCAATCGAAAATGAACGGTCTGTCAATTTCATCATACCGCTTGATACCGTTCACAATCGAAAACGCTTAAGGTTGCACATCACGAAGATACACGAACGTATCTTTACACAACTACGCATGCGCGGTTTCAATTTTCATTGCGTTACGAGATACGTGACGTACCTTTACGGCTTTCTACGTGCATCGAAAACGTGGTATTATCCCCCGATTCTAGCCGGAGATACGCGATCGCACTCGACCATCTGTCAGTTTTTTGATTTCTTTAAATAACAACAACAACAACAAGTTATCCTTTTCTGGTAGCAAAGTGACACTTTGGAGAACGATGAAAGCAATGGGATTCAGGTAATAAATAAAGAGTCTTCCCTTTGTTATAAAATATTTTTATAAATGCTGTTTTAGATGGAAAAAAGTGTAGACAACAGAAAAGCGTTAATGGAGTCCCATGACATACGATTGAAGAGAGTGAAATATTTGAAAGCTATTACCCAGCACAGAAAAGAGGGACAACCGATTATCTTTACTGATGAGACAGACCTACCTACAATCAAGTCACACACGACCGTGTGACTGGATAGATGAAACACAGCTCGAAGTAGGGCTGAAAAAACCAGTTCCTAAAGGGAAAAGGCTTGCAATTATACATGCAGGTGGAGAAATTTATTCCAAATTCCCTTCTTATATTTAAATCGGGTATCTCAATATAATAACGTTTAAACAACATATTACATTACATTTGTAGGTGTATAACCTAGCGATTATAATGATATGAATCATAATTATATACATTGGATGCAGATGCAGTTTTGGCATCTTTTTGAATGTTGAATAATATAAGAACATTAAATGACATATATTTATACGTTAGAGATTTTTATTTACCAAATAATACCTTTATATAAGTGCACTATAAAAAACAATGTATGTAATCAACTAATAATTAAAAACTACAACTATAAAACTTAACAAAAACCTAACGAAACCACACTTGCTTACATACATACATTGTTTCTTTAGCAAACGAAAACTAGGTGCATTGAATAAATAACATTCATCGGGTGGTATTATTTAAAAACAAAGCAAATACCTTTATTCGGCATATTTCACACATTCTGACATGTCATGTTTAGTTGCCATTATTATTATATCTAATTAATTTAATATTATTGTAAAGAAATTTAAAAATTGTTAAAAATTATATAACCGCCCGCTTATCGCGTTCAGACTACGCCAATGAACTTTCTCCCACTTTTCGCGCAGTTCCGACATGAAACGAGCAATAAGTTCGAAAATTGTTCGAGTGCAATTCTAGCTTATGTATTTACTCCTTCGAATTTACGAACGAGCTATAAAAAATAAAGAGTGAATATATTTCCATTTTTAAAGATTGTTTCCTGTTTCAATAAATAAAGTGGCGCCTCTACTTTTACAAATCGTAACTACAAAAAGTGATTGACTAGACACTATTAAATCCATTAATTTATAGTACATTATTTATCGATATTAAGGAGATTTTCTGCATATTTGACAAAACTAACTAGTGAATTACATGTAGCTTTTAATTCTGAACAACTTTTGCCTTTTCGATGCTGATCTAAAATAATCACTGGAGATATTTGCAATAATTCAATTGTACATGTAAAAAAATTCCTTTGTCGCAGATCTAAATCAACACGGTGTATATAGTATAGTATATTGTAATTGTTGTTATTTATACTTATACCTTTATCTTACCATAATGGTATACCAAAAAATATCGGTCTACAGCATCGCCTTTTTGAATACAAAATATAGTAAAAGTGGGCAAGAATATTATAAAAGAAATGTACTTACATTTAGCGTATGCTTGATTTTTCCATAGTTTAATATCCGATTCGGTTATAGAATTATCTAATTTTGTTAAGGTATCCAGTACTTTTTGTGCTTCTACGTGAACTGAAAAACTCGCCATTTTTACGTTTACTTAATGTCACGAAAACTAAATTACTTATATTAAAACTTTAAATACGGTAAGCACAACTCGTCGACAATTTTTCAAATTCAAGATGGCAGGCGCACTTCAAAACAAAATTTATATGTGACGTCATTATGTTGGCACAGAATACTTGACTTTCTCAGTTCAAAATTATTAATTTCCGAAATCAGTTTAACTTACTAGGTATGTTTTTTTTTTATGATGAATTAAAAATCAGTTTAGGTTTGTTACACTAAAGGCTTGTTACAATACTTTATATTACACCTCAACCTACATTCAAATGGAATTTTAACCGATTTTATACTTTGTGTATTCATGCCCAAGATTAAATACAGTGACCCCAATTTATCCCAACAGAATCATTGTGCTGTTTTATGCCTTTTATTTCATGTTAAGATATAAAACTTGTATTTAAAGAAAATCAATCACTTTCTAGAAATGTTTATTAAAAAGGAACATATTACAATAGAGTTGCGTCATAAAACAGCAATTTCTTCTTATATATGTATGTATATATATCTATGTGTTCAAGAATAAAATATAATTATGCAATTTGAAGTTTTAAAAACCCCATTCACACTAAGAAAAAAAAATGCGTCTGAATGAAATATAAAATAGCAATATTTTGTAAGTTTAAAATACAAAACAAACACAAAGTGACCTTTTTACATTAACTAATATTTAACAACACACTGTACGTTGCACTAAACTATTTTATCGATCTACGAGATGGTTCACTGGCCGTTGGCGGTGGAGGTGGACCCCTCCTATCCAATTCTTCTAAATAATTTAAAATTAATTGAGTTCGTTCCTGAGGAATGTGGTCCAAAACAAGAAACCGTTTGTCATTTTTTAAAATTTCTTCTATTTCTTGCATGAGACCTTGATTTTCACGTAAGTTGGATAAACTCTTGTGAGTTATCAATTTAGTCTCCTAAAATATATTTGTTAAAAAACAAAAATCAATAAATATAATTTTAATTACTTGTAATAATTCCTTAAATTGTCCCTTTGCAGTCATCAGTTTGTCTCTTAGATAATCTTTGAATTCTCGTTCACACTGCAAAAAGGAAAATTGATTACAAAACAAGAAAATAATTTAATATATCACACAGCAAATTCCTATCATGTTTTATGTACCTCATTTGTACAAGCACCTACTACAATACGGGAACATGAACAACCTCAAATTGAAAATAACCATTGCAATTCACAACAGAGATGCAAAAACATCAATGAAATTTAAATACAATAAAAGTGATTATTTTTGATATACAAATTTTAAAACTTAAATATTTTGTGTATTAGAAGTGAACAATTTTTGTATACAGTTATTATAATAATAGTCATAGAATCTATCAAAACCTTATATGAGATTGAAATTTTTAACAGGATAAGAAAGATTCTTACGAATTTAATCTACCAATATGCAAAAGAAGATATTTACCCTCTCACTTGAAGCAAATTTTGTATATCGTGGGTCTTCTTTAATAATCCTCCTGATTTCTTTCCAGCTACTTGTTAATGAAACCTCAGACGTCTCATTTAAAAGTTCCCTGAACTTTTCCCTCTTCTTCCTTAGTAATGTTTCAATATGCTCATTGAAGAGTTTTTCTTTCTCCTCTCTGGTAAGTGAATCAGCCAAATCCCAACGATGGTCTTTCCGCAAAATGCGTTTAACTTCTCTCCAACCCATATCTGCATTTCTCACCAAGTCGGCAAGCAATGCACTGAAGTGTTGTATCGCCTCATCTCTCTTATGCTGCTCTCGTTCCTTGTCACGATCTCTCATGTGAGTGGCAAGGGTCCTCTGCACTTCCTTCTCCCTTTCTCTTAAACTGGCTTCAGCACGGGCTTGTCTCTCTTTCTCTTTTAGTTCTTGTGCTCGTTCATCATCTGAAGTTGTCGGTTCAATATCTTGATCATCTTCCATTTTCATTGTTACGTCGCCATCATCCTCATCATCATCTTTCTTCTCCTTTTCTGATTTACTCTCACTCCTCTTCCTTTCCTTATGCGACTTCTCCACTTCTCTATCTTGAATGATAATAAAATCATTATAAAAAATTGACTTTGTGGAAAACTAATAATGACAAAATACATATTTAAATTACAAACACGTATTTCTGAAAATAATAAACCTCATCATTAATTGTCTAATGTGCATTCAATGAACAGTATTTTCAAGTTTAACTGTGAATATTACTGTTAATAAAAAATAATAAATCAATAGTTAATTTATTCTGAATACAATTACTTAATTTACCTTTATCTTTATCCTTCTTCTTGTGTTTTTCCTTTTCTTTTTCACGTTTGTGCTCCCGATCCTTTTCTTTTGCCTTCTTTTTTTCATCCTTCAGTATCTTGCAGTATTCCCTAAACCAATCTTCACGCTGGCCACTAGAATCGACGGCCTTGTAACGACTGTCAGAATCTACTTTTTTCTTCACGTCTGACCAACGTGCGTGCCTGTCAATATCGGGATGATCACGTAGCAACAAAATGAAATCTTTCTTTATCTGCAAGGCACACACACACACATATTTCAAGTTAGTTACGATTTCACAACATTTTCTCTTCTAAATTATGATTAGTGTCACAAAATGGTAAAAGACAAATTGTAAAAAATGGTAATCTATCTATTGTAATAAATTACAATATAAACAACCACATTAATATTATTATCATCCAGGTTGGATGTTTTATGTAGACTTTTACTTGCCAACATAAATGCGACATTGGTAAGAAATATTTTCAGGGCTACTGTTGTTTGACACGCTATGACTGAGAAATGTGTTGGTGCAGCAAGCCAACAGTAAAATGGATAAAACTTGGGCAAGTAGAAGACTAATCAAAGCAATAAGTTAATTCAATCACTGTATTAGTCATACTGTAAACATTCTTTTTTAATTTGATGTCTACCATTTTGAGACATCACATATTAATACACACAGCCCCTAAACAGCAGCTTTATGCCTGCAAAAAAGAAATTTCTGATTAATTAATTATTATACACCAAAAACGGCTTTCCTGAAATAAAAATATTAATCACGCAAGAAACAGTTTCTATTTAACGTTACTTCGTCAGTGCAAAGTGTTGTATTTGTAAATAAAAACTGTTATTATAGTTTCTTTTATCAAAAATAAACTCCGGACTGGTCTCACTAAACATCTCACTGAAAGTTTAAAATTTGCATCATTAAATATATTTTTTATTTACTTAGCCTAAACAGAAATTAATAAAAATTAATTTTTGTATGTTCACAGATTGTTAATCAAAATACTTAACTATCTAATCAATGGAGAGAACATTAAATTTTTTTTTGATAAAATAAAATTTTCGTTCGCTTTCATTTCCATGAATAAACAATAACTTTTAGTGTATGTACCGTCATAACAAATTAGTACCCAGTTGTCATACGGAATGAGGGAATTCAATGTGATGATCCTAGGATGACCGATCTCAAACAACACGGACGTACCCTCCTCGAATGGAATGGATTTCGATGTTCCCCGATCCACAAAACTTGAAAAGGCAATTCAGCTAAATAAAATTCTTATTGTTTAATACAAATATACACTTTTAATTATACACTAATTACTTTTCAAAAAAATGTACCAATTTACATTACTATCTGATAAAGCCAGTTTGTTATATTTGCCATCAACAAACTATTTGTTGTAAACTATCCTATGAATTTGGTGAATTTGTTTTTTTTTTTTAATCACATAGGATGCTTCAAATTACTACTTTAATACTTATTAACAATGTAAATCGTATGTGATTTATTAAAAATTTCCAGAAAAGTAATTTTTTGTCAATGTTATTTGACAAATTTTTGGAAAAAAACACTTCCTCCAGCAAAAAAGTAAAAAAATATCAAGTATACCACATTTCCCAATCTACTCAGAAATACACAATTATGTCTCCAAATAACAAAATAGAAATTACAAGTGGAAAATATTTTCATATTTAAACAACTACATTGTTATTTGCACAAATATTCATAAATAAATTTTCCTTACAGATTATTAACATATATTTGAAACAATATTCTATATTCACTAATCTAGATCCGGGGATAATAACATTTGAAGCAGCCTAGACAGTGTAATACTAAATTCAAAACTACATGTTCTAAATGTATAATTTATTATGACCACAGTATAGTCTATACTGTGCTATGACCCTATGTAGGTATTAATGCAAATTGATATAGTTTTTTTGTTTCAGATATGCAGTTTGTTTTCCAGAAGAGATAATTTTGTAAAACAATAGAAAATTATAAATCTTTTTCTTTAATACTGACATGGTAATTTGAGTGATGAAAGCCAAATTTACCTCTTCTTATAACCTTTGAAGGAAATATAATAGATTTAAGGACTAGGACTACAAAATCACATTACATACCTACGCAGTTAACCTGAAATTGTTGTACAACAGTTTTTTAAAAAAGGAATAAGTAGCATGCAAATCTTATATCATCAATGGAAAATTATGCATAAAACAATCTTAGACATATTTGTAAAGTAAATTATTATATACAAATCATTAAGAAAACGTATTTTCTAAAAAAATCTTAATGATAAGTATTGTATAAAAATAATGTAACAAGTGATATAAAATAATTTTTGATACCACGTTGTTTCATTATGGGACACAGTTCGTCAAATATAACGCTCACCTGTTCCCTACGTTGTGATTTTTCTTCCTTTTCACGTCTTCTGACTTCAATCAGGTATTCATTAAACAGACTTTCTCGTTCGCGCATCTTTTCGACCCCTTTGAAACGCTCGTCTTTTGCGAACTTCTGCGCAAAATCGCTGAAAGATGATCTGAAAAATATACAATTAATATCTGTAATAATAGTTTTATTTCATAAATTACTTTCCGTGCAGGTGCGACTCGCTAAGAAGTTTACGAAAGGCGTCTTTTCGTTCCCTCAGTTTGTTTCGTTTTTCTCTTCGCTCGTCCTCAGCTCGCTCCTTGACGTACTTCTCAAATACCTGCTTGCGTTCCTTGGATGTCAGTAGTAGATAGCGATGATCAAACACTATTTTGTGGAGTTCCTTTTCCCACGTGCTGAAAGCAGACACTTCTTTTTCAGCTAACATCTCTTTAAATGATTTTATACGTGTTTCAAGTGGTATAATTGCTCTTTCTTTAGCGGCACGAACCTCTGCTTCTATGGCGGCTTCTTTTCCTATGTCAATTTTCTTAGTTGTCTGTGACCCATTTGCACCTATTCAAATTTATACATTTCAATATAGGATTTAATAAAATAATTTAAAAATGTTATGTGTTCATATACTAGGTGTAATCAAAACTAGGCTTGCCATAACTATAAATTTATAATTGACATGCATTGAACGCTCACCTCCGCAGACTAACGTTAGTTTCTGGCCGATTAAAGCCTTCGTCAGAACGGCTGCTGTGAGCGAACAATGCATATCAATTCATCGAGGTTACCTCCTCATGGGTAATGATATTAAGAAAATGATGTAACAGCTCCACCTTTCGGTAATGGCTGTAACATTAGGTGACGTCCGCTTCTTTCGACAAAAGAATCTGTTAGAAAATGACAGGTCTGTCATCAACACTAACCCTCATGTCAATCCAGAAACTAACGTTAGTCTGCGGAGGTGAGCGTCCAATGCATATCAATTATTGTCATATTAATTGTCAATATTTGACTAAAAGTCGTTGACGTCTGCGCATTTGACAGGAGTATCAGTGTTGATGACAGACCTGTCATTCTCTGATAGATTCCTTTGTCGAAAAAAGCAGACGTCACCTAATGTTACAGCCATTACCGAAAGGTGGAGCTGTAACATCATTTTCTTAATATAAATTTATATTTATTAAAATGAATAAATTCCCGATTATTTTATATAAATTGCCATTTCTTAAAATCCTCCTTTGTTACATTTTTTATTAAGTATGCATTTAAAATGTTTCCTTTTATGTTACGAAGTATAATACAAACAAATTTGAAACTATATACCTGCTTCACATATGCATATTTCAGAGCTTTCAAGACTTGTTGTTTCCAATTTCTTTAAATTGAACTACTCATTTGTTATTTAAAAACAATACATTTTTGGATCACAATGATAATAAGTAAACATTAATGGTGTGTTTCTGAAACAAATGAATGTTGCAAGTTTAACTATTGTTGTTGTTTTCCAGTGGCTTTATTGATGTGTAATCTCCATATTTAATTTTACTAGAAACATTGGTAAATATGTATGCGTGTATGTTTAATATTCATTAGCCAAACCATTACTATGAATTTTTTACTATAAAAATAGAAGCAGAACTACAAGTGCAACAGTGTCTGAAATTTAACTATAAATAGCACAGTTAAATTGTTCACTTTATGAAAATAATTTTCATATTTATGTAATCTCACTATGAGATTAAATACATAAAACTTACCCGGTTCCTCCTTTTTTGGTTTCTTGGCAGGTGTGTCATTCTCTGCATCACTTTCACCAGAACCATCAGATACTTCAGATCCAGTTCTTTTTGCAGTTGGTATTATTTTTACATTCTCTTTGTTTTGTGAAACTAAAGCATCAGGGGGAGTTGCAACCATTTTATCTACATCTGTACGGCCTAAGAGATCTTCTGGTCTTTCCCAAACCGATGTCCTTGATGAAGGATTGTAAAAGAAAACCCTACCATCTCCAGTCCATACGACACACCTTCATGATTTATTTCAATTACAATAATTACATCAAATATACAAGTTAGTAAAATATGTTTAATAATGACTAACTAACTAGTTAAGGCTTATTTAGTGAATTTTTCTGTTTAACAAACTTTTAACGACTTTAGCAAACTGAGCTAAGATTTCTAAGAATATCAAGCTATACTATACTAGTATATGTATGCCCTTAGAGGTGCAACAAAATTTCAACTGTAGCTTAAATATACAGTATAAATTTTAAAAAATCAAATAGGTCACAGATCTATTCAATAACTTATAACTTTAATTTTACTTACCATGGAGTACCTGGCACTGGAGTGCTGGATATTGGTCTAGATTTATCCTGTGCTTTTAGCTCCTTTGCCTTTTCTTCTTCCTCCTTTTTCATTTTGATGTCCTCTTCAGCCTTTTTACGTTTCTCTTCTTCCTCTTTTACTGGGTCACTCAAGGTAACTGGGACTTCCCCATTGGGGATGCCAATCTGAGCTGTGAGTTCCTGCTTACCTGGTTCCACGACGACGACCGGAACTGTAGGTAACACTTCTCCAGAAGATGGGCGCGTAGATATACCTTGAGCAGCTGCCAGTTTTGCAGCTGAAATTTGCCACATTTATGCATAACTTAAAAGTAAAAACACTAAACAAATAAAGTTTGTATGTGTCAATATTAATTGATAAAAAAATAAAAATTGCTTACTTTCCAAGTCCTTCAAGGGTTGTGGTTTTTCCCAAACAGATTCGGCTTTCTTTGCATTATAGTAATAAAACCGACCATCAGGAGCTTTGTGTTCTGACCATTCGGCTGCTCGTGCTACGATGTCAGGGTCAATTTTCGCCAGAACAGCTGATTCATCAACTGTTCCTATAGGTCCCGGCATTCCAGGAAGAAAACCAGGTGGTATGGGCCACGGAGCACCACCCGGTGGACCGCTTGGCCAACCAGCTGGACCCCCGGGATTCCATGAGCCTGGAAGTCCTGGTGGTGGCATACCAAATGGAGGAAATTGTCCTCCAAAAGGTGGAACTCCCGGTGGAGGGCCCTGTATCAAATTTGGAGGGGGTTGATGACCATTAGATGAGTTAGTTGATGCTTTACCATCGTTTTTGGAATCATCTGATTCTAAAAAAAAAAGTATCACCAATATTAACAAATGGAAAAACAACAAATATTAATAAAATGATAAAACTGAAATTAATATTTTCTCAAAGTCTAAAATTTGATTTCATCTTGTACAGGATTATTTATGAAAAAAATTTGTATTTTGTATAACCCACTGAAAAAAACCACGGATTTTAAATCCTTAATACTTAATAGTGACATGTCTGAGAAGACATTATTTAAAGTAAACATAAAGCATATACAATAGCTTTTTCCGAAGGCTTCCATGGCCATTGACCAATTTAAAGAAAAAAATAATTACAAAGTCTCAACATTTCTAAGGCACATACAAAAAATGATCCGTTGTTTCATTATTGAATATGGATATTCATTATGGCTAAACTGCAGTTAGACAGCAATTCGTGACACAGAAGTTGAACGAAGAAGAGGCCAATAACTAGAATGATACATCACAATAATCAAGAGATTGACAATTCAATATGTGACTGTAACAATTTTTCAAAACCTCTTAGAATAACATTAACTATCTCTCCAATGGCAACAATTGTTTATTAATATATCAATAAATAACAACTTACCTTCAGGTTTGTTAGAAATACTAGCTTGTGCAAGAGCCGCTTGTGCAGCTGTTGTTGTACCTGGGGCAATTCCACCACCTCCTCCTCCGCCTGATGTTCCGCTAGCTGCAGCTTGGGCCATAGCTTCAACTTGATCTTGTGATATAACTTTTACATTTGGTCCTTCAGGTTTGGTCCAAGTTGTTTCTCTTGTACGAGCATTGTAGTAATAAGACTTTCCTTCACCACTCTTTGTTTCTACCCAAATGTCGTTGTTCATATCTAGACCCTATGCATATAAAAAAATAACAATACAACTATTACATAATCATAATATTAAATAGAAATTTGCATTGACATTTTGCTAAAGTACATGTTTATATATGAAAAGCTGAGAAACAAATATTAGCTTAATTTGCAAACATTAATGCCATATTTTCTATTGAATTTTAATATTAAGACATTGATAATAATGAATGTCATTAAGTGACAGGAAATACAAGCTGTTTGAATAATTAGTTAAGTTTAACAAATATTTAATAACTCTTTTAAATACTAAGAATATTACACAAAAAAGCATCTGGGTGCTTAAGATTACTACCTTGCTTTAGCATTTCGGCTTTTGTTACAAATAATATTTTTCTTAAACACTTGCCAAGTATATAAAATTACAATGTAAAAACTAGTTCATCATAAATTTAAATGAATAAAACCTATGTGTATATATTATACATAATGTGTGAAATTAACAGATTTTTATTCGTCCAAGTCCTATAGAAAACAAATTGATCAGGACCATGAAAGTAAAAAATTATATTTTATTGTACATGACATTTCATACAACAAATTATTATACAATGACAATGTAAAAACCAATTGATGACGTTTTAGTTAATGATAAATTGCATATAAAATAAAATAAACTTACAATATTTGGTGGCCCCATATTTCCAAACGACTGTCCATTATTTCCTGGTCCGCTAGGTCCACCCATCATAGGTGGTGGACCACTGTTGATGTTAGGGGGTGCTCCCATCATTCCTGGAGGTCCGAAGGGTGGTGCATTTGGTCCGGGACCCATCATGTTCGGTGGACCTCCTATGGCGCCCGGCGGCCCCATCGGACCACCCCAATTTGGATTATTGAAATTAGGTGGACCACTAAATCCACCTGGAGGTGGGTTCCTCGGAGGCGGTACTCCTCTTCCGAACATTGGCGGTGGTGGTCCTCCGCGTCCCCCTCTAAACGGTGGCGGCCCTGCTGGTCCAAAACCTCTACCCCGAAATCTAGGGGGCCCGTCCGGACGCGGTCCGGGAGGTCCAGTCCAGTTTCGTTGCTGTCCGCGCCCTCTAAATAATAAAGTCTTAATAGAAAGACGAAGATGATACACAAACGTACCTGAAAACACCTCGACCTCTACCTCTACCCTGAAAGTCTTCGTTAATATCTACATCATTTTCAAAATTTTCTTCTTCAAATTCCTCCTGGCTAGCTGGGTCTTCTTGACCATCATATTCCATTACATTTTCATGTTCAGCCATGTATATGTTTCAATTTACAGATGTAAATTACCTTCGATTGATTAAATATAACAAACGAAATGGCGTCTGCATTTGTATGAACTTAGCAACAAAGTTGATAGCAGACAAGCTTACTCAGTTTTATTTAAAAAGAAAAAGATGTATGTACATACGATTTTTTAATATGCCAATAATGCAATGTACGTTTTTATGTCAACAGTTATTAATTAGAATTTAATAAAAGTAGGATGAGATTAATAATATATTTTTTTAGTATGACATGTAGTGGTACAATAGAGGGAGTAAATATATCAATTACGAAGCCGTGATGCAGTATTGCCAGATTAATTTTATATTTTGTCGTATAAAAACGAATTAAATTTAATAAAAGCGTAGATGTCTTTTCGCGTCTGAGCGTTGGGATAAAATATGGGTTGGGTTCGTTCCGTAGTTGAAATTCAAAACATAAAAATACATAATAGGTTTGTTTTTCTTCTGCATTTGAACTAGTTCTGAATCGATTCAAGTTAGGGTTGCCAACTATATAGATATAATTGTTGAATACATTTTTTGTTTTTCTTCCGCATTTGAACTAGTTATGAATCGATTCAAGTTCAAAGGACCTTGAATGATTAATTCTTTGAATCGTTCTAAAACGGTTTTACAACGGTGTAAATCAGCGAAAAGAAAAACGCTTTTAGCTCGACACTGGGCATGTGCAAAATGTAACGTTCCGCTGAATGTTTATGTAGACATGTGTAGCACAGATGTGTAGCGGTGTAGTGGTAAATACAAGAAAATAGAAAACTCGTTTCGTTAATGCATGAAATTTCAATTTCGAAAATGGCTCATAATTTTAATGGTAAGTTTTAAGTAAATATGCATTTACATGAAAAGTTAGTATAAAATTTAATAAATTATAGTTATGGATGAAGTACATGAATTTTTAGTCTTTGAACAAGATGAAACTACACAAAAAAAACTTCAGTGATTTTACGCACAATATGACCCTATACCTAATAGATTCATTTAAACGGTACAAAAACAAAATTGGAACTAGAGAAATAAAAACATACCGTAAGATGTGGGAAAAGATTTCAGAAACCATAAATTGTACATTTAAAACACAATGCACCCCAGCACATTGTGAAAACAAATGGAAAGTTTTAGAGAGAACTTATAAAAAATGCAAATAAAGCCGGCACATGGCGAAAGAATTTTGAATATGAAAATGAAATGAGAGAAATTTATAATAAAAAGAGAAATATATATCCTGAAATCTTATTAACATCTAATTCAGAAATTATATGTCAGGTATCCAAGCCATCGAATTCACCAGTAGCATCATGTTCAACAGATACTCACAATTCATCGTTATCAGTTGAAGTACATTCACCTACAATTAAAAATGATCCGATATTAAATGATCCTCCGAAAATGAATAAAAATAAAAGTCCAAAGAAAAAATTCCTTTATAAAGACCGCAATAAAATTTTACATGAAATATCTAATAATATGCAACAATATCATGAACATAAAAAGAATTATCACAATGAGAAACTTGAATTGATGAAAAAATACACCACAGCTAATAGTTATATGTAATTAAATAACCTTCTCGTTCTTCTTCTTCTTTATGGCAACGTAGCACCAATCAGCCAATCACAAAATATAAAAAGCACTAGGTGTAATTATGTACAAGTTTACGTTTTACATTTTAGATCGCCGCCAAACAGGCAAAATTAAAAATATACTTACGGTTAAAATGCGAAAATGACTGCATACGATTGACAATAATAAGTCAAAGAGATTTGAAAAATTTCTGGGAAGGAGAGGTCTAGTTCTAAATATAAAGAAAACGAAACTAATGGTATTCAGAAAAGGAGGAGGAAGGAGAAGAGAGATAAAGCTAAAGTGGAAAGGGGAGGAGATTGAGGAAGTTAAAGAGTGGCTTTATCTAGGCTGGGTGATTAGAGGAAATATGTCTTTCTCAAGTCACCTAGAATACTCGTGCGAGAAAGCTAGGAAGGCTGAGGCTGCTCTTAGAAAGGT
>JAFFZR010015548.1:0-14159 GCA_018397195.1 Lethrus apterus | reverse complement strand
ATATTAGCGTTTTTCGATAAATAATGCTTTTTTAAAATAACAAAGTAAGATACCGTATCGTAAAAACAGAACACCCTGTAGAGTTGAAAATAATTTTGGCACATTCTACATATGAATCTGAATAAATTTTGTTTTATGAACTTCCTTCGTAACCTAACCATTAATGAGATATGAAGCACCGCGTCTAACGTGGGATACCTGTATATAAACAGTAACAGGCACAAAATCTCCACTCGAAAAAGTTTCTATCAACGAATGTATGAAATGATAATAATTTTTTATATAATTTATGGCAGCGAAGTACTTGTCTAGTAACCAGTAAGATAGTAAAGGTAAAATTATAAGAAAACGAAACATTTATTTTGTCACTTACATTATCGCACAATTATAAATAATTTACTTACTTACCATACAATTATCATATCTTTAAATTCGATTCTTTTCATTCACGTTGCAGGTTTATTTATGGTTACGTTTACTACAAAGACAAATATGTAAGTTTTATAAATTTACTTGAAACAGGCATATAAATCCTTATTGAAATCACGTCAGAAAAATATACTTTAACAAGTATAATAATCGTCAAACATTTAAACGTTGTTATCCCATTCATGTAAAATTACGAGTTAATATTTATCATTGAGCCCCTTGAGAGCTGTCGTAGTCATAACCGAAAATATCAGCAAATGCAAAACTAGTTTCTTAAACTTCTGCGACAAATTAATCTTAAACTTTACGTACGATAAAACTGAAAGAGTTACCGCAATGGAAGTTACACAGTATGAAAGTTTGTTTCCTAACACATTACGGTCGTTAAATAAGGATAATGAAATTTTACGTCTGCACTGCAGAATATATAAGTAAAAAGAAGCAACTGTAGTAAACATTTCTGTCATAAAGAATGCAGAAATTATAGGAAATAAAATTAAAATAAATAAAAAACAAATTTATGTTACTTAATTTACTACATAATTTAATAATCTTTATGCTCAAGTTACTATGCTCAAGTTTCTTATGCCTGTATATTCTTTAAATCTTCTCCAGAAACAATAAAAATATGGTAGGTAAATTTCAGGCATTATGGAGCAGGAAATTATCCCAGTCAAATAATTTTCTAAGGTTATAATTCCATAAATTAATTATTTAATAAATACCTTCATTAAAAACTTATCTCATCTCATCTCATCTAGAAAAATGGTATGAAGTACAAAAGTAAAATAGTTAATGTTTTCTGTTATAACCACATGTTTATAATTTAGACTAGAAAAACTATTAACATATGGTAAAAGTATACGACAAGAACATTGCTGAAAATTAACAGTAGTTTGGTTCAAGGGGAACTAATTACGAGCTGTCAACAACATGTAGTGCGTTATTTCAAAAACTAAAGTGACGTTACTTTAACTAATTAAATCCACTACAGAACCACTTACTTGTAGGATATCAGAAAAAGTATAATAATTTATTATTTACATGACAACAAACACCTATGTGGAGAATAACAATATGTTAATCATTATAAATCTTACAACAAATATCATTTCGATTTAAATAATAAATAATATAATAAATAAGTAATTCATAAAATTATCGATTTTATAAATTTACGCGCTTTAAATTTTTTATATTTTTACTTTGTGAATGTGATATAATGTAATTGTAATATAATGAAAATTATAACACAGGATTTCTGAAATTACAGAATAAAACAAAATTTAGTTTACTAAAAGCTCAAAGAAAAGGAAGGCGAACAAACAAAAATAAAATTATTTTAAAAGCGTCTGTCGGATAATGGTGCACATTCATATGGGAACGAATTTAACACATCCTTCAATTTAGAACTGGCAGTCATAGCTCACTATCATGAATGATTGCGTACTTCGACAAAGTAATTTTATCTCTCCGACCTTAATCCTTCGCTCAAAGATGCGCGATATCAATTTTGATCCACCTTATTTTAAAACTAAAATATAAGAACTTCCATTTCACCTCGACAAGTAATTTTAAAATTATGATATTCATCTTTATTTGTAACAAAGTAGGTTATAAATTTGATCATAAAAAAATACCTATTTATCTTAGTAATATTACTATTAAAAATTATTTCCTCTGCCAAATGCTAATTATCTACACATTATAAGTGGCGCAATATAATGCCGGAATTAAACTTAATTATGTACACAACCAAAATTTTCATTTCTCAAACATGTCCCAAATTTCTTTGCGTTATTTCTCATTAGAGAATTAAAATTAAGTACGTAATTTATTCCTAAATTATTCATGATTACGGTAGGTACCTGAAACTACATTTGCGCTCCCTTATCTTAATGAAAATGCAACATTTTATAAATAGAGATCAACATTTATGTTGAGTTATGAAAAAAAATATTACTAGTCGGTGAAAGTGAACAGACAAGTTTGTCATTTCCGATTTTAAATTCCGTAGATATTAATTATCGGTGATTAAGTTGACTTCAACGCAAACTGCAAATGCGGGCTTTAAGCCTCAGGAACTCAAACGATAATTTCACGGATGTCTATTGAAATTTCCCAGGCATGAATTTTAATTAAGGAGACGTTTAAGCCGTGTGATAAAATAGCGGTAATTTGGTCGTTTTAAGGCATTTTACCGGAAAGCTTTGTTTGTATAAATAAAATTTTCTTTAAAACGGTCGGGTGGTTGACTAAAGAGGACGTTATTTTACGACGATCCATTTTAAATAAAATGCAAATTCTTGTTATTGTTTCATTTTTCAAGCAAACAAATTTTTTTATACGTCTGATTTTTAAACATATTGAAAGTGTGAATTCAATAAAAAACTAGTCACAGGTTTTATTGTGATATGTCATAGAACGTCGAATTTTAAATGATATTATTCTGAAACGGACGATATACTACCACATAGGAATTTATTGCATTTGTGGTTTTGAAATTATATTGTATAAACATTTTGGGTGCCGATTTCAACATTGTAATTTATAGCAATATGGATGAGCCATATACACTGGTCGTAACGTTTGCTTCTAATAAATAACAAATGGGTTGTGATACATTTTTGAAGATTCCCTAATTCGAAATGAAGTAATTAATCAATTCGAATCCATCTATTTAAACGGTTTCTTAATCTATTCATTTTACTGGCATGTAATTTTAATTGTGTAATTGAATAGCATAAAATGATTGTCAATACTGTAGCAGGAAAAATGATGTAGCACAAGGCAATAATTATATTCGTGTAATCTACGTTAAAGTAATTAGTGTCAAGCAATCATGCAAATGCATCATAGACTAAATCGTGTGTTTCCATTAATGTTAAGAGTTATCGGTAAAGTTCTATGTAGGCAAATCCATTTATAAATTCTGTCGAATATATTAAAATGTTCTAACATCCTTACCTACCATTAAAAATATCGTTCCACTTTATACAATACTGAAAAATTGCAAAAATAAAAGAGGCTGAATATAATTTCGCGCATTTCTTTCAATTGAATTTCTAAGAAAAACATCTTTTAAATTAAAATTCGGATTGAAGAAAGCACCTCGATCGGACAATCTAAAGTACGGCATCACATCTCATATCACTAGGTTGTTTCGAAACATTTTTCATATTGTAACGGGGAAATAATATTTTATTTATACCGTCATGAAAATAAATTACGTTCGAAATTTGTCTCTCTAATGTATCATGCAACTTGTCTCGTTTGATAGATGATGTGTTTCCACATGACTGCATAAGTATTATTGTGTGAATAATATAATTCTAGTTGATTGACAACACCAATAATTAAGCTGCATAGTCCAAGGATGCAGAACAGGGTTTATCACTGTTGTACTTTATTGTTACTAGAAAATTAAAGGAATAACAAAGATATCGGTATACAATATCTAAGGTGTGTACAGCTTGTCTTTTATAGTAAAAATTGTTAATGAAAGCTCGGTAATTGCAATTCTTTAACGTCAGTAGGTATGGCGTTGATGTGGACGCCCCCCACCACTCCTTTAAGCCCCTCCCCCCTTTGGTGACGTCACGAACGTGAAAGCCTTAGATGCGGTGAACAGCTTGGAACAGCTTTTAATCAGCTTTGATCAGCTTTAGTCAGCTTTGTTCAAAATCTATTAATTGCTGTTCAAAACTGTTTAAAAGCTGTTCAAAACTGTTCAGTGCTGTCCACCGCGTTCAAGGCTTTCACGCTCGTGACGTCACCAAAGGGGTGGGACTTAAAGGAGTGGAGGTGGGGGGGGGGCATCCACAGGAACGCCATACCTACTAACGTCAGAGTCAACAACTGTAAATTTTTGAATTTTATGTTGATCTTTAGCATGAATATGAAAATGGTACATGATAGTTTTGTGTGCTTGCATCTGTAATCGTGCAAATGAGTTCTAAAATGTTGTTGTTCCAAAACTTTATTGGTGTAGTTTTCGACAAATTCAAAAAAAATAGTCTTCGTGTATGTTTTTTTTGTGTGTGTAAGGCAATATTTGCGGCTAATATAACAACATTATTTAGCCTTTTATTAACAATTTATTCAATTATAAACCGTAAAACACTTTTTATTTATTCAAAGAAAAGAAAAGGACATCACAATTTTTCTCGAAAAATTACTGGTTTCGAATGAGACACATAATTTATAAAAAATTAACAAATGGTTATTTATATATTTTAAAGGAATAATAAGAATGTACGTTTCATTTCTTTTTAGGAACACCTAAACTAGTTCAAACAAAATTTATTAATGTTATAAATCCACAATTTTCATTTAATTTATTAATCCACTATCGTATAATAATGTTTGAGAAGCTCAAACCATATTTTATCAAGCAATATCAATATATTACCACTAGTGTACTAGTATACGATAATAATAAATATTCAAAAAATAATTCAATAAAAAATATTCGCATATTAATTGTGCCAGATATAACATTGTCCGTCCACAATTTATTGCACGTACAACGCGTATGGATTAAAATTATTTACTTTTAAATTTGTTACACCGAGCAAATAAATCGGCCTGGCTGCTCGTATATTACTCAGGGGTGGTCATTTTTCACCGTTACAAGATTACAGTTTAGGCCCGTATGCATTATTTCACTATCTGCGATATTGATGATTGCGGTATTTCATGCGCGTATTTCGAGCCCCAAATTATAAAATATATGAAAATAATTGATGTTCAATAATTTTATAGATATTAGATTCTGTATGCTTTATCTTAAAACAAACGTTTTTCTTTAATTGTAAAATTATAGGAATAGTATTTTTTAACCAGTTACATTCAGAATGAAGAACGTTGTATTTTCTGGGACTATTTCTTCAAAAAATTGTCTGAAACTGGTAATTTTCAGTTCACTCAACTTATGTGCATAAAATATAAGTTATAATTAGAACTATAGCGAGTAAATAAGTTTGCGTAATTTTTTTTGATACGCAACCGCGTACTAAACAATCCATAACATCCATAACAACTATAGTCTCAATACGATCGAAAATTAAAATTCTTGCGAGAGATCCGGTTGCAAGTATCAAGAACAAAAACCACTAAAACAATACATCTTTATTTTCTATTAATTTAAGAATTACAAGAAAATACTTCTGTTAAGATTAACGAGTGAAACCAGAGCAAAATTTTTGCGAGGTGACTGTGGCCTGGATCCGCCCCTGGTAAGGATACCTTTGCGCTAGAATACATGATACGTGCATACATGCTCATTAATCTTAAAAAAATGTTAATTAAAAATCTTCAATGTTTAACATTCATATTTTGAAAAAATATTCATACAAAACGAGGTCTTGTGTTTATGCTCTGCCACCACTAATGAATATTGTAATTAACCCGTATGTAAGGGTAGTTATATGACGGGAAAGAATTGATCTCAATTGGCAACCGAGTGCTACTTGTGAAACCTACAGGTTCCAATTATCGTTATGGGCGTCGCCGCCCCTGTAATCCGGAAATATAAAGGAACCGCTTGTTACGAGTTGAGGTCGTATACGTGTATGTCCTGAATACGAGTACCTTTATTTAAAAAAAACATACAGCTTTTAACTGATTAAAGAAAATAGTTACCGAACATCAATATATATTTTTTATGTAACATAAATATATCTATATATTATGGAAATATTCAAATTTATAAAAATAGAAATCTAATTACAAAAATGTTAAATATAATAATTTTCATTGGTTGAAATAAGGACATTTAATGATTAAACTGCCTGCATGTAACATAATTTTGGATACAAGGAAATTCCTTCTTGCAGTTGCATTGATCGTTCAAATTTGTGCGTAAATTATTCCTCACTTAAGGACTCATGTCGATGGATAATATGTTGGAATGTTATCGCAGGCCGGTTGAAGTATACATCGCTTGGTATTTTACTGAAAATAGTAATTTACACCTCTGACTACTTATGTGATGCTTTAATTTGTTTGCTGTCAGTATTTCTAATTTATTTTCTATAGAAAAAAAGTTTGGTTATATGTGATTATAGTTCCTGCATGAAATTTTTGAAAAAATTTAAGAATAAAGAAAAACGAGATGGCGTTGTAAAATGACAAATAAAATTGTCATGTCTTAAGATTTTTGATAAAAGCATAATATTTATGCCGGTCCCCATGAAATTTAAAGTACATCGTAAAGAATAAATCTGTAGGTTGTTTCCAATTTACTAAAAACGAACAAAAATATACGGGCTGTTTGTGTTTAATTAAAAGCGTTGGCTGGAATATTGAAATAGTATTTCGAATTCGCAGCAGCTATCAAACAAAAAATAATTAAAACACATTAAATTAAATGTTATTGGAACTTGAGGCAAGCAATGTAAAAAAAAAATTAAATCTAATTATTTCTAATAAATTCAGTAATTAGATATATCCCAGTATTGGTGTAATAAAGTATCCGATACATTTGGTGCCCCAACCTATATAAATGTTCGTTGGTTGTGGGTCTCTTCGTGTCATTGCAAAATACACAATCCAAAATACGACACTCTCTCGTGATTTAATTAATATTTATTATTTCTTCAGTAAACCGTTGCAAATAAAACTTTTAAATGCAGCCTGTTTCATTTACGAATTTTACCATTAATATCTTAGTTATTACACTGCCTTTTTATTCAAATTTTACATTTATGTTTATTAAAGGATGCAGATTATATTTTGTTGAATAAAGTATTTTTATTCAATTTTAAATTTTGTTTTCTACGTTAAATAACGTAGATAATTTCAAATCAACAATTGCATTTAAAAATTGTATTCCATTGAAAAAAACTGGTTTGACTATTTTCTGTCATATTACATCATTTTCATTAAATTGTATTTTCTCTATAACCATGTGATCCGGAGACGTTTGTAGTTATTAAAATATTTTAATTTAGGTACTAAAAACTTCGATCTCTTCTCATTTTGCCTTTCAGTGTTTTTTTTTCTTGTTTTTTATTGTTGACATAAATTATTAATATATTTTCTGCTACCACTACTTTTATAATATTATTTTATATTGGGCAGATTTTGCTCATATATTCTTCTTCTATTTACTAAACATATCTCATATATTTTCTTCTCTTCCATATTGCTGTTCAAAATTTTAAATACGTGTTTGTCAACATTGATTAATTAATTTTAAACATCATAAGTCACTCTTACTATTAAAATAAAATTATTAATAGTTGGCCTCAATTCAGCGAAAAATGCAGTCATAAGTTTTGAAATTTGTAGGAAGAGTTCATTGAAGCAGTTAAAAAATTGAAAATATAACCAGGGTTGTATAACATTACTTTTGAATAATAAAATGTTGTAATAATGTAAAAGAATTAATTTAATCATTAAACTTAAGAATAACCCCTTGGTTTTATGACGATCCACTTAAATTTAACTATCCATAACAATATTTTTTAATATGCGATCGGACCATACAATTATCCTCTTTGATGTTTTCCGCCGGAAAAGGGCGTCTAGAAACGCTTAATTAATTTTTTTCTCTAGGAGGGGCAAGTAGAAGGCATGCAAACTTTACGGTTAATCCTTTCCAATATCGTGAGTTCAGAAGTGACGCGCAGACAATTTCTATATTAAAATCATTCGCGCGTATATAATCGGTAACAAAGTCAGAGAGAGAGATCTACAGAGAAGGAACTGTTCCTGTATAATTGCATCGTTCGTCGAAATCATCCTGAGCTTAACTTTAAGTATGCATGAAGATGATTGAATGTGAGCAGTGCAATCACGCCCGATAGGTTGTAACGAAAGTGGCGTATTTCATCTTGATTAATTTTAATAAAAATTAAGGCCATACATATTTTTAAATAAATCATCTTATGGCACAGAGTAAATAGGAGATATGCTCAACTGGACAAAGTAACGACAGTAAATTTTATTTTCTTAAACACGAACTAGTATTACAATTATTATTATTATTACCAATACTTTAATGTTATTTTACGATAAATAATCAAAGAGATAACTGTAATAATCCAGGAACAAACAAATACATAATTCAAAAATCTGCGCATTAAATATATATGTTTTTCTTCGCTCCATTAGGACGTCCCCACATACAACCGGATCACAAAACCACCTCGATTTGATTTGGAATATGCGAATAATCACTTAAATATTCCATAAAACTCCATTTGGAATAATTCTACGTATGAACGCAACATCCAAAATGAAGACTGATCGATCGCTAATGGTGGGATCAGATGAAAAAAGGTGAAATACGTTTCAGCCAAATTTTATACTTTTAGAAATTAAACGTCAAGCACTATTGATTTATTAATACAATTGTTCGTCGAAATAAACATACAGAAAATTATATTTTCGTATAATTTTTAACTTAATTGAAAAAGATGAAAATTGTCAATTTTAAAAATTACAGAACAAAACAAGGATTTTTAATATAAGTTTCTAAAATGAGATACACAAGTGGGCCTAAGTGCTGCAGATTCCCTGGAGTCTGCCCGTGTTTAAAATAATAATAACAACTGCGTTTTTCTTATTTTAATTATTCCATATAATGAAAATTTGGTTCGTAGTTGCAAAATTATCATGTAACATGACTACAGTTTTTGGTCGAGCATACAATTTAAATGTATAATAATATAAAAGGACAAATGTACTTATTTGACAAATTGAGCAAGTTGGCGTTGCAAGCTCTTGATAAATCAACATAAAAAATCAGAAAATAAGAATACAAAACTCTAAATTTTTTTGGCGTCCGGCCAAATACAAACGCAGCGTTTTCACGTATTCGCTTTGGGTGGAAAATGTGGCGCAAACTTGTACATATGAGATGGGGGATTGTATGTGTGTTTAGTCGCATTTGAATTTAAAATGGATAAGATTATTCAACGAGGACACATACGGATATTTGCTAGTGGTTTTTCCAAGTGCACTTTCCTGCATTGTGTTTTACAATTTGTTAACTAAATTTTTGAACGTATATTTAAAGAATTTTTACTATTAAATTTTGCAATTGTTTAAAAATTCGAAATGTTTAGCCTTTGCAATGATACATGTATTATTTTAAAAGATTAAGAATTTTGGATGTTTAATCAATAAATTTTATTATTGTAGCTAACATTAGCAACTTCACACAGCATATACAGCATCAATTGGTATATGAAATATTTAAATATGTTAATTAATTTAAAATTTGTACATCCTTTAAGAAATATCAAAAACATTGAAATCTCACACCTGCTTAAAAAAATGTTGTAAGAAAAGCCAATCACGGCAAATGAATTAGCGCCAAAATTTATAAGAACAAAAAAATTCGAAATGTGAATAGAAATGTTAGACACAATATGAAAGTGTGATCCTGAGTAATTTTACATCATAAATACACAAACTAAACTGCAACAAAAAAATATTAATCAGTGAAGTGTATGAATTACGAAACTAACAACAAATTTAACCCAAACAAGAAAGAAAATGCCTTCCTTTGATGTTCGTTACGCAGGGTGTATGTTCTCGAAAACATCAAGAATTGTTTACATTACTTTATACTAATTAGAAATCAGATTTACTTTCATCGCAAATTATCAAAGGCACAAGCATGCTTTATAACGAACTCATGAATATATAGTAGCAATATGTAGAGAATGACAAATTTAGTTTCTAAAAAATCTGTTGCTCTTTAGCGTAACATAAAATTACGGAACACCATAGACATTACACTTCGTTGTGAAAAAATTATATCACAAAGAAATTAAATTCACCATTTAATATGCTATGCTGTAAAAATTGAATCCTTAAAAGCATTTATGAGCAAAAATAAATAAGTTCTCGAAGGGACGGTCTAAACTACATAAAGCGGATTCTAAATGGAGGGAATATCACAAATTGTTTATTTTACTCGCATGCTAAAAATAACCAGTTGATGGGATGGTACACGAAACGCGGCGTTCATTGTTTGAAGAAATGAGAAAAACGGACCTTAATAGCCGGCTTTCGGCTACACTAACCTATTTAACAACCGAAAGCTTTCAGTCGTGATTAAGCATGACCTACACGAATAAACGCCATTTGAAATAAAAGTAGCTTATTCTTTGCACACAATCTATAGTGGCCAGTTTAACTGACTATGAAAACGAATGAAAAAATACGTGCCGCGTCATAAATATTAGAATTATATTTTTTCGAAAAATAAAAAAAAAACAATAAAATAATAAAATGATAATAACAATAATATTTATTTATTTGCTCAACATTATAACACAATTAACTGGACAAAAACGTAATCCTATCAAAAAAATACATAGGTAAGTACAAAGAGCAGTACAGAAAATATATTACCACTGGTATGTACAAATGAAATAAAAAATCTTTACATCACATAAATATTAAAATAGATAAATTAACAACGAGGGATTTTAAAAAATAATCATGAAACGAAAATATCTTAAATATTTATTTGCTTTCTTGCTCATATGGGCTAACGGTGCGCGCAACATAATATTTCTTCAAGCTGGCGGAGTATAGAATGTGCTGATATGCCTGACATCTTGGTAGAAAGAAAACTCACACAAGAAAGCAAAAAGGAACAATCAACCCTTGAGAACACAAGATTCTTCATGAAAGTTGCACTCTACGGCGCTGTGGTTAATCCACGTCTTTCTAGCATAGAGCATGATCAATATTTCATAACGGATAACTACTATCCATTTTAAAAAAAGGTATTTTAAAAACTTCCTTTGAATACGCTCAATCAATAGATGGTAAGACGTATAGTGAAGATACCACACAATGCAGGCATATTCTAATTTCCTTCTCACATAAGCGAAATACAGATTTTTCATTTCTTAAGACAGGGCCACCCTAAACACAGTGCTAAATGGTATATAGCCCAGGGGCGCCAGCCTTTTGTGGCGGCAATTGTTCGTATAGGATATTTGAATTTTGTTTTTAAAAACTTGAATTTCAATAATTTCAATTATCAAAAATTTCAAAAACTGGCTTTTTTAATTCCAAAATTTCAATTTATCGAGCGAACCCAACCCATACAACAACCTTTTTCCATCCATCCGTACTCCTTTTTCGTAAAACCCTATTTCTAGTTCTGAAGTGGCTCAAAGGATAACTGGGAATCGAAGAGTACTGGTCTGTATCGCTAGATTAAGTTTGGTTTTCAAAGGCTGAAAGTTTACAATCTTTAACTAAAAAGCTGAGAATCTGATCATCTCCTAAAGTTGACTTGCTCTTTAGACTATTGATGCTCTTCAAGATATCAGTGTCACTAATAGTATCGAGACTAATGGACGTGTAATTGATTACATCATTATTAAAGTTCCGGGCATTTTTGGGGATATACGCATTTAAAAATTTGTCGACGAATACATTTACCAGGAATACTACTTGATTCCAAAACTCAGCTGGCTCAGCTGCAATATTCTGTTGTAAAATAAAAAAAAAAAAAAATAAAATTCAGTACATAAAATTCATTTCACTTGTAATTTCACCGAATACTTGAACGAATGCAATACTTCAAGTGCATAAACGCGCTTGATATCTCGAGGTAATATCAGTATTTTATTTCATTTACGTGCTTTTATGTCGCATAAGTTTCCCAAAGGGTCCCAAAAGTCCGCAAAATAAAAAGTAATAATAATTACTCGTATATATTTAATGTAATGCAGCGTACAATATAGAATTATTAAAACATTTTCCTTTTTAAAAAGAAAATGTTTTAATAATTCTCGTCTCGTCTTCAAGTTATGAAACATATTTTGTGCTTGCACCAGATGTGTTTTCTCTTTTTATCCTTAAGTAAAAGGTGGGTTAATAAACGTTTTTTAAGCAAAGTTTTGCTGTTTAATATACATGTCTGTGCGCAAGTAAAACTTTCTTATAAGAAGACGATAGATACGTAGTTAAATTTTAAAATATTCTTTAATAACTCACAACAATGCCGGTTTGTATCATGTGCTTGAGGTCACGTGGTTATAAATTCGTAACAAAAATTCTCTAAAACACTGCAATATCATGATTGAGTGCACAACTTTCTATCCAAATACTTCTACAGGGTGGGCAAATTTCGATGTTTTAATAGGGAATTTCGATAACGATACAAAAAAATTATCCTCTATCCTCGATCGCTTTTTTGAAGAAAAATTCAATGGTCAAAATCAAAGTTGGCTAACGTCTTTTGTTTTCGAGTTATGCGCAAAAATTCGATTTTTTCAGTTTTCATTTTATGGCTGTATCTTGCTTATTTGGAAAAATGAAGGAATATAATTTCCACGTTCTTGTGGCACTTTTTTGCTAAGAATGCAGTGGCGTTGTTAATTTTTTGAAAAAGTTCTCCAAATTCGAGTTGTGACATAATGTTGTAATTTTTTATATGGAATTCATAGTTTGCTGATAATTTTTTTCCCTTTTGAACAATATTAACATGTATGGCTAATTTTTAATTTTCATAGAGATTTTTCAAAAAGTCATACTTTTCAAGGTCAGACTTACATAAAATATTCAAATTGACGTCCACACTTGCCACACACAATTGACATCGCTTTGAAATACTCCGAACTGACGTTGATACAAAATTAACACACTATGTAACGTTTTCTCTTAGTTCGTTCATATTATTATTAGTATTTTTAAATGGGGTTATATTATGGGATTGCTGATCTAGTGGCTTAGTGAATAGGCTAGTAACCTCAAGGTCCTGGGTTCAAGTCTTAGTAGCGGATATTGTAAACTTATAGGTATCACAGATATAAATTTTCAATGTTTGTGACTTTGAATTGGCCTTCCGAACGACTATTATTCTGATTAGGTTTTCCACGTTTCCCTAATCCTTGCAGCGTATGCTGGAATAGGCTTTAATATCTGTAGGACGGTCGTGACTGTAACCAAACCCCTCCCTCTCAGTCCAGATAAGTTCTCGAGCTTTGAAGTGGTGAGAGAGAAGCAAGGGAATAAATGTCTATAATATGTCCCCAAAGAAAGAAATTGGCGTTTATGTTTGACTTGCAGCTTCAGAATTATTGTTATTCTGAATAAAACATTGTAATATATCAAACATTATTCGCCTACTACGCGAAAATGAACATCTGACGTTGAAAAATATAAATTTTTGAAATATCTGTATGAAAATTAATAATTGACCATGCATGTTATATATTGTTGAAAAGGGAATAAAATTCTCTTTTACTACAACTAAACGTTATCGTAAAATTTTGAATTTAACAGGATGTTACTATCATAGTATGCTGGTAACTTGGTATAAGTTTCAAAATTGTACGACCATTATTAGTTTAGTCGCTTGGTGATTACTACAACTAAACGTTATCATAAAATTTTGAATTTAACAGGATGTTACTATCACAGTATGCTGGTAACTAAGGGAATAAAATTCTCTTTTTAGTCAACTATGAGTTCCATATAAAAAATTACAACTTTATGTCACAACTCAAATTTGGAGAACTTTTTCAAAACACTAACAACGCCACTGCATTCTTATGAAAAAAGTGCCTGAAGAACGTGGACATTATTTTCCTTGATTTTTCCAAATAAGCAAGATATAGCCATAAAACGAAAATTGAAAAAATCGAATTTTTGCCCATAACTCGAAAACAAAAGACGATAGCCAACTTCGGTTTTCATCATCAAATTTTTCTCCAAAAAAGCGATCGAGGATGATAGGGTAATTTTTT
>JAFFZR010015547.1:0-14306 GCA_018397195.1 Lethrus apterus | reverse complement strand
GTGTATTAAAGAAGTCACAAGGTATACAAGTACTGATCAAGCTAACAATTAATTTGACACTTCTCTTCTTTTAAGGTTATAGTTATAAACACAGTACCAACTTACCAATGTCGCCACCTTAAAATTTTTGATCACGTGGTGGTCACTTCCAATTGCTCACTCTGTACATACTTAATTTGTGTGTGCTTGATTTTGAAGGCGTAGAAACTACTTTAAAATACATTTGTTAATAATAAGGTATAGAATAGGAAATATTATTATACAGCAAATGATAGAAACATGTTCAAGCTGCCTAGGATACTATAAGACAAACAGCAAAATAATCTAATATATTTATTACACATTAACATAATAATTAAGCTGGTGAAACACAAAATTGGACGGTATGCTAAACAAACTTTAATGGTGAGATTAGGTCCTCAAATTATTCATACATTTATCTAAAATATCTTTTTTAATTTTTGGATATTCCGGATGTTGTTTTAACACTTGATGACAAACATCAATGCCATCAGCATATTTCTTACACTTCATGTAATTATACGCCAATTTATAGCCAATAACAGGATTATTTCTACCGCTATACTTCCATGCATTTTCATAGTGTACAATAGCATCTTTATAACGTTGTTCTTTTTCAGCGATATGCCCCGAATATTCATGTGCCTTACTACAAGCTTTATTGTATTGCAGAATTCGCTTTAGTAAGTCACTCGCCATTTCGAATTTCGTTGATTGTACATAATAATCAGCAAGTAATAACCAACAACGCTCCAAATAATCCGCATCTTCAAACGACCAAACCGTTTTGACAACTCGTTTCAATTGATTCTTCGCACGCTGACTTTGCTTTAGCATCGTGTAAGCAGTAGCTACGCCCAATATTGGTCCAACTTGTTCTTTGTAACGATCTTGCGATGCCAATGCAACGAAATCTTCCAAACCTTGTTCAATGTTAGCTTTTTCTTTTGTCGCAAGCAACAAGAAATTTTTGAATAGCTTACATTTCAGATCGTCTTCACCAGTACCATCAAATTTTTGTTTTAGTTCCTTTAACAAACGCTCAGCTATAAAACAAATCAATTGTAAATGTTTAATATGTAATAAATTACACTGACCTGTTTTTAAAGCCATCGAACGTGAGTCTTTATATTCAGTGTCATCAACATCAATAAATTGTTCACCGAGTACTTCATCTTCTGGATTCAAGCATATTTCAATCATGTTATAAATTGCTTGATGACTCCAGTCAGGATGTTGGCGTGCTATGTTAAAATTCCTTAACGCACAGTTTATGTTGCTTGAATACCACTGATATAAAGCAGTACAAAAGCAAAATCCTAAATTAAAATAACATAACGATCAGTTACAACAAAATATAAAATTTACCTGGATCCTTCGATGGAAAAGGACATAATTTTTCTGCTTGTTGTATGTATTTAAATACGTCTTGGAGATATCCAGTTCTTCTCATAATTTCAATAAAACGAACGAGTGCTCGCCAATTGGTTGGTTGTTTCGATAGTAATTGCGTGAAATGGTATATTGCCATGTCAAAATCGATCTGCTCAAAACATAAAGGATATAAGTTAGATATAAGTTTGCAACAAAATAAATTGAAAATAAAAAAGCTACGTATAGCAATAACTTTCAGGCTCGAATATATCTTGTAATTATAACTAGCATATCAAGATATGGTTCTATTTTCAAAACCAAAACATATACAAATACACATCAGCATCAACAAGGAAAAATGGTTTTATCTTGATAAAAAAATTAGCTCATAAATTTCATTTCATAGTAACTTATACCTTACGAAAAGCTACGTCTGCCATCAAAACGGTACCATCTTCATTATCCGGATCTACAGAGAGTAATGTGGTACAAGTGTGTTGACACATATCCATAATATTCATCTACAAATTTACTATTAAATACGAATAAGTAAAAAAAAAAAAAACAGACCTGCATGTACATTTTGGCCAAAGCAGCCAAAACTTTACAATTGTTTGGGGATATATTTAAGGCATCCTTGTAGTAAGTTACAGCTTGCTGATTATCCCTCAAGGTAGAAGCCAATTCAGCAAGCTTCATGTTTATTGAAACGGCAGTGTTCATCAAATCTTCAGGTGTAGCTAAATTAGAAGACATTTAAATATACGTAAATAATTGTTATTCGTGCAACCAGTTGCTTCAAATGCACAACAGCAGAAAATTAACAAAATGTCTATGTCAATTAGAAATTTGTGTGTATAAAAATGCATATTTACCTTTTTGTTCTATGGAATATAACTTATGAATTCTAAAATGATTTTCAATGGCATTTTTGTATACGACTGATGCATCTTTTAAATTACCGGACTTTTCATAAATTTGTGCCAGCAACATTATAAGCTTCGTGCGATAGTTTAAAGAAGTTACATCATTGATATTTTTATTTTTTTCGGTTTCCAATTCATTTTTTAACAAATTTTCAGCATTGTCCGTCTGCTTCAATTGAATGTACAAATCCGCCAACTGTAACTTTAGCTCGGGATCATCTGTTAAATTAATAGTGTCTTTGTAATAAGAAATGGCTCTCCTGTAGAAATGCGTAGTAACCAAAGCCTTGCCCATTTTTGATGTCAAAAATGGATCTGTCGGATTCATTTTTAATGCTTTCTCATACGACTCCAAAGCCTTTTCATGTTCTAAAAAAACAGATTAATTCACTTTTCTTTATAAAAGTAATTTATTACCTAAAATACATAAATACGCGTCCCCGAGGAGAACAAAACTCTCCGGACCTGGATTATTCTTAACCATTTCTTGGTAGCATTTTAAATAAGCATGTGTGTCTTTCCTATATTTCAGGAAAATGTTGGCAAGTTTGGTTTTAGCAGCTAAATAATACGGATCGTTCGGTTTAACTTTGCTAAGCAAGTCAATGGCAGCTTGAGCATCTTTATTTCCAACTAAATGATCGGCACTAACCAAAGATATTTTAGCTTCTTCGGGTGTACCTTTAAATTCTTCTGTGGCGTCTTGTAACAATTTTGTGGCTTCGTGTACTTGTTTCAATGACATATGAGCATTTATCAATTCGGTATAAACGAAAGCTTTATCTGCTAATGTTATGTCTAACGGGGAATTGAGTCTATTTAACTCAGATTTTAACCCAATCAGGCTTAAAGCAGTTGTGTAGTATTTTATCGCACTTTCTAAATTATTTTGATTTTTTTCTATTGAACCCGATATGAGGTGATAAAGAGGATTTTCTCTGACTTTAAAATTGTGACTTAAACCCGCTTCGAGGGATTGTGCAGCTCGACCATACATACCAGTGCCGATTTGAATTTGTGCCATAAGTAAATGTGCTTCGCTTGAGCTGTCGTCAAGGTCTTTAATAATATGCTCTAAAGTACTGACAGCTTCAACTGTGTCGCCTGTAAGATACAAAATTTTAGCCAAAAGGTAAAGTGCTTCGTGCAAACCCGGACAGGCTTTTGTTATCAACTTCAATATATTCAAAGATGTAGTTACAATATCGTTCGTTTTCTTTGCTTTAAAATTTAAACTGTCCATTGAAAATGGTACAAATTGCAAATACTCTTTCACAACGCTCAAAAGAAAATTTGGATCCAAACACCTTAAATACGTAGCACCATACTTATATCGTTCTAACAACTTTATATGTTCTTTATATGTCTGATCTAACATTTTGAACTTCTCATTGCAATCGTTTAATGATTTAGCTTTCATGAAACACAACAATGGCGTCACGTTATTTTCCTGCAGTTCCAATAAAAAATCCAACTGTTGTTCTAAATTGTGACTTGTTCCATTTTCCATGTATTCACACAAAGTCATTCCCATTAATGCATCAATTGACGTATCATCTATTTTAGTCGCAAATTTAAAATGTCGAATAGCTTCTTTGATATCACCTTGTAATATGCATTGATAGCCCATTTCCGTTATAAACTGTGGAACGTTTGGTGATATTTGCACACCTTTCTCGACTAATTTGAACGCCTCTGAAAGAACAGATAAATTTTGTCCACAAACACGAGAAAATAACTGAGCATTTTCTATAAACGGCAGAGAATTTTTTGATTCTTTAATTTCTAATTCCTGTGCAAATCTTTTTATACAAACTGCAGCTTCCTCATAATTTCCATCGCGACACAGCAAAATAAGTATGTTAGTTTTCAGAGCTTCTAATTCATTTATTTCCAAATCTGTGACACGGTTCATGAGTTCAATGGTCTGCTCCCAGTCTTGCATACTCAACATCAATTTAAGTTTGTAAATAAGCGGCAAAACATTAGATGGAAATCTAACTACAGCTTTATTAATTTCAGAGATTGCTTCTTCGTTATTTCCTTCTAAATTTAAACTCTCAGACAATCCAATATACCCATCGAGGTTTCTTAAATTGTCTTTAAAGCCATTTTTGAATATGTCTGATATAATAATGTTTTTCTTCAAACCTGATTGAAATAAATATATGTTAATCCAACCTTTAAGTGTCCAAAAGTCACCATTGTTTGAATCTAAATTTATCGCTCTTTCTATATAATCAAGTGATTTTTCAAGTTTTCCGAGTGCAAATAGTGCAAATGATGTGTTATAGAAATCAACAGGTTCGGCATTTTTACGAGCATCTCTCATATCTGTGTCAAGATTAATAAATAATTCTTTGTCATCAGTACTCATAAACTTTAAAACGTACATGAGAGTTACAAACGATGCCAGTCTAGTAGATGTATCTAATTTAAGCAAATTTAACTCACGGATACTCTCCTGATAACGTTTATTTAACACTAAAGCCACAGCATGATAAAAATGCACGTTAATATCAGGAAGTTGATTATTTACTACTTCTTTGCAAGTTTTAAGCATTGAATCATAAAGCCGTGAACGTAACAAATAAAATATTTTCGGTTTAACATCGTAATTATCCATTTTTATTGAATCAAAGCAACAATTTATTCTTCAATTACATGACTTTTAAACTTATCTTTATTTTTCCGGTAGTAGTTCATGAGGTAATCACACGTTATCACCATTCGTTTGTTCTCCTTTATGATATACTCGAATGTTTTCTGAAAATAAGGAAAGAAATTTTATGTAAATTAAGATATTCGTTAAAAATTATTATTACTGAACCTTGGCTAATTTTTGCCCTACTCCTTTTCCTCTATAGCTGTCTGGTACAAAACTTTCGACTAAATAATAAATGTTGTTCTTCAAAACATAATCAATGGTTGCATACTCCCCGTTCAGTTTAAGTTTAAATTTATTGAGGGACGCAACATTTTTAAATGCCATTAATTTATTCAAAAATTACCTTCTGTCAAACTATAGATTTTATATTGGCAATTTACATTCCCGTAAGTGGCGCTGCTATCCGTAAAACATGTCTGCTGACAAAGGGACAATTCAAAATATTAACAATTAATAGCTTTGAAAAAAGATGATTTACATAAAAAATAATACTTGAACAAACAAAGAACACGGAAATTAGCAAAATGGGCTTATCAATCCCATGAATAATAATTACTGACGTCCCTCTGTCGCTAGTGTAAAATTCGTCGCGAGGTGGCGTAACGCGTAATGTAAATCGCCAAGCAATAAACATAACCAATCGTTATGAAGTTGATAGAGTTATGCTCCCAGTTATGCAACCCAACAAACATAAAAAATATTTATTTAGAAACCTCTGCTATAATTGCTCCTATTCCTTTTCCTTGTAATGCTGGAGGGACGTCTGTGTGTATCAAATCGTAGATATCGTTACGTTCGTTGTATTTTATAGTTGCGTAATCGCCATTTTCCAATTTTAATCTAAATTGATTTATAGTTGAAACATTTTCAATGTTCAGTTTTCTTAACGTCGCAGAGGACATGTATCGATTGATTAATAGCCTTGTAGTTGACATAACGCTGCAAACCTATTACATATATACTAAAAATTATATTATTTCTAATACATTACGTGCTTTCCACAAAACACTAGTCATTTTATTATTAGCAAAAATTATCTGTTCGTCATTATGTTTATGCAACACCAATTACACGAATGTTTGGAAAGTTTCTCAAAATGTGAATTTGAACACGGGAAGTATTTAATTGTGTATTTAGGTAATAAACAGAAACTTTCCAATGTGACCTTATGATAATGAGCTAAAAATAATTCGTTATTTTAATAAAAACTCATATGTGTTTGTATACAGTAACAACTTGATGAAGGGAATTTTCAGTTTTTATTTGTCCAGGATTTAAGGATTTTGAATTACTGAGTCCTAGAATTAAGACTTCACTATATTTTGAAAATCGTGGGAAACCGAACTTTTTTTTGTAAAAAGGAATCTTGAAACTAATTTATAATAAAAAATGAGCTCTAAATTTGCCTCAGTTTTCGATTATATCATCTTTTCCTAATTGCGGGGGTTGGTTGTAAATTTATCTTGTTCTAAACATTACAATATACACGAGTACCTGCACTCATGGTGGTGAACGTCAAAATTTCAATTTTACAAGACAATCTTAACAAAAGGTGTCCAAATGATAGAGACAACAAGGACAGGAAGATATTATGTGAATTTTAAACTATAGAGAAATACATTTCATAGGCCAAATGTGAATGGATAAAATTGGTAACACTTGGATTATAAGACAAAATGAAAAATGCTCTTGGCAAAGTCCATCTGTAGTTAGAAATGAAAGAGACTAAACAAAAACTTTAATTGGCATTTCTCCACCTCTACATTTCCAAAAACAAAATAAAACACAAAACGGTTATGAACGAGCCCGTTCCAACCTCTGCTTCGTTCGCTGTAAAATTCCTAGACCTTCCCTTGTCTTCTCCTATTCCTACCTTGCTCCATTTCATCTCTCTCCCATCATTTCCCTCTTCACAGAACATGCACCTACTATATTCCTCCCCCATTCAATACTTAATACCCCTTTCCCATCTGAACCGGGCTAGCAGGCTTTTTTCTCTCTCTTTCCTCTAGATAGCCTGGCGCCCTTCCAAAGGTTTAAATTTTGTTGTACGTCGCCTTTTGAATTAACTAGTATTTTTCTTGACTGTTCACCTGCTTCCATTTTTCTATCACGTTGTTTAACATTTCTCCCCCTTCCTTAGTTACTCTTTTACCTCCATCATTTACCATCGTGTCCTCTCGAACTTGTCCACTCAGTCTCTTGCCCTCCGTGACAGCCCTTTCCGCCTTTTCCACTCTTCTCAATATCTTCTAGAACTGTCCTTACTAACTCCCTCTGTTCCTTTTTCGAAACACCAACTCAAACTTCACTGCTCTCCTCCTATGTTCAACTTCTCTTGTCCTGTCTCCCTCACAAAACAAGAATTTAGCAGAAAATGTGCATGTATTAAACAGATTTTATTCTGCAATGAAACTCTGTAAACAGATTAAAAAATAAAAAACAAAATATGTAGATACAAAATAACGTTTTTTTGTAACTTAAAAAAGAAGACAGTTTTGTTAATACATATTTTAATAGATTGTCAAAAAATTTGTTGTGTGTTTATTACTTTGGACTCAATTCCATTAACTAGAGGCTTTGAATAACTAAAAAAATTCTGCGAATGCTTCAGTGCCAAATTACTTATTTTTATACATTTGTTGCAATACGGCAAAATATGAATAAGACGTCCTCAATATCTGAAACATCTTTCAATAGTATTACGTTACATCATTTAACTTGACTTACGGTCATAAATGTGTTTAAATTTAAATTAATAAATTTCCCAGCCGTCAGCATGACTGGTCTTTTTGAGCGTTCCATAACAATAAACAACAATTTTCTTGATTTTGGACTCGTTTTGTTCCATTCGGTCATGTAACAAGCGTCACCTATTCCACTACTCTGAAAGTCAATAAATTACAAATCAAAAGAATGCAAATTTGCGGAGAAGATGCAAATGGATGCATTGGTGGACGGGATGTGAGGAAGTGAACCAGGAGGAAGATAAAGAAAGGCGATGGAGATGGTAGAGAATGTAACGAGACAGGAGAAGGATTGGAAAGATTGGAAGAAATGGAAAAAGAAGACTGAGGAGATGAAATATGGAATTATGAATAAATAAAGGTCATTTTTTTTACAAATCAAATCAAAAAGATGTTCTTACTTTGCTTAAAATGTCATGGCCGAACCAGCTGAATATTGATACTTGCGTTAAGTTACAAATTAAATACAAAACCAAAGTTATGTATTGTAGCTTAGATGGAGGCATCTGAAATACAAAAAGCGCCAAACATTTTTTGTTTAATAATTTTTCACATAAAAGCTCTCAATTAAATGGGAATAAAAAAGTCTCACCACAAATATTTGAAAACCAGTAACGCAAATAATTATAGTGCTGCACAAAAATTGAACGAAAGTGACATACGAATACATATTTTCAATTTGTTCAACAAATCTAAAACAAATCATTAAAATGTATCGGATTTAAACGTTTTTCGTATACTTTATTATTTCATTGTGATGATCCACCGAAACCTTGACTCGTGTCTGAATAAGTTCGTCTATTTCACTTTCTGATAAATTCTCGTCATCGTCTCTTTTCAAATGCTCAAGATTATGCTTAAGAATTTCGAATTGCGCTGAAGCTAAACTTATATGAGCCGCTGTTACGCAATCAAGACTAGAATGAACGAATCCATTTATAATAATAGCAACCATTTGATAAATGTATAAAACGTAATGGTATTTATCGTTGTCGATTGGAAACCATCCTGGTAATGGCAAACCTTTTTCTAAAAATGGAAACGTCGCGTAAAACATTATAGTGAGTGCAACGACGTTGCGAAATGATTTCGCAAACAAATTGGAAAGATCGATTGCTTCTCGTATGTAAATATCTTGCTCCACCGTGAACGCATTGAAAATTGGTTTTCTTAGCGACTCTTCCAATTTGTAATAATTTTCTTTTCGCATCAGAAAATTGACCATTTTGCAAAGAAACGTGGTTTGCGTCAAACCAAAGTACAGTGTTTCTAATATAACCGGCACGTTATCTTTCTTATCGATGATGTTTCCCCCCATAGAAAAAATTAAACTGAAAGAAATTATCAACGTGATCGTTCCTTTCACGACCATTTTAAAGTTAGTTTCCTTTCTACCCATTGGAAATCCAAAAAACGTTATTATCGTTCTTTCATTTATGAAAGCGTCGAAAGGGCTCGGACGCTAAAATGTTACGTAAAATCAAATTTATTAAATTTGTAAAGTACCTTTTTGGTATTCGATGTGTTCATCTTGCAATCTTGGAATGAGGTTTGTTAATTTGTGATAATTACGATCAAACTTTGTGTATATAAATGGTTCTCCGATTCATAAAACATGATGTACATAGAATATTAATAAGGGTCTTAATTATTTTTAAATGTTTCAAATATATCATCCAAATTAAAATTAATTGGAGGCAGTGGCGGTACGTATAATTATGAACTGGAAAAAATTGACTTAATACATAAATAAATTAAAAATAAATTTAAAAAAATAATAAAAAGCAGCTTCGAGGAAGAAAATAATGCAATGGGACGGAAAAAGGAAGGAGGAATAAAAATAAAGAAATTACGTGAAAATATGAAAAAATTACAGAAAAATCAATATAAAAAAGAACGCTGTGATCAAAACCTTCGTCTGAAATGTCAATAAGAAAGAAGACGCAGAAGAAAATACTGAAGGATGTTGCTTAAAGAATTCGAACGAAATATTAATTTATATTTTTTCCTTAATAAAATAAATATTTACATTTTTATTAGGTATACATTTATAATATGATGCAATAAAAATTCTCAAGAATATTTTTTTTTAAATAATATTTATTAAATATAAAGTGGTTGTATCATCTAATATTTTTTATCATATGTATTTAGTGTATAAACAATAGCAAATATTTACTAGTTATCGTTAAATGATTTTATAAATTTTAATTAAAAACAAACGTACGTATGTTTTCTCCACCACTGGTTAATTTTCTCGGGGCGAAAGCTATAATTTTGTAGCTATTATTTTTTAGATTCCTTCAAACTTAAATATTTATTAGGCATCGATACGTCTTGCCAGCAATCAAGTTAATATTTAAATTGTAATTTTTCCCACATTGTTGTTTGAATCTACAGTGAGGACAAAAAGTAAGGAATATTTAAAATAAAAACGAACTCAACCGGTTTTTTAAAAAACGCTGAAACAGGTCGATTTTTGATTTCAAAAATACACATTAAGCCGATGTTTAACGAATATAGTTTCTCTTGTTGAGGCTTTGACGTGAAAGTTTACCCTTACGTTTCATGTAAAGATGTAATGTTGGTTGTATACATGCGAAATTGCAACACATGAGCTAGTAAAACCCCCTCTTAATACGTGCAATTCACCTTCCGATTTTCATTTGTTTTGTAGTTATGACGTCATCACAAAAAAAATAAATGACAACATAGATTTTTTTTTGTGGAATCCGATAGTGATTTTTCTACCCTTTATGACAGTGCAAAAAAATCACAAGGTTGCATAAAAAAAAATTCTGAGAAAAATCGATCTGAAAATTTAATGTTGATATAATGCTACTTATAACTTATAAAACATGATAAACGAAAAATTCTAAACTGAAAAGTGAACATAAACCAAATAAAATTAGCAGTATTAAATTAAATATTCAAAATGCCATCCATTGACTTCTTGGCAGTAAGCTAGTCTATTTAGAAATTCACCCAAGACGTTATTAATAACAATTTGTTCTATTTTACGAATTTCTGCTTGAATACGCTGCTTCAATACTTCTACATTTTCTGGTTTTGTTTTGTAAACTTTTGACTTTAAGTAACCCCATAAAAAATAGTCTAGGGGTGTCAGGTCAGGAGATCTTGGTGGCCATTCTATCGGCCCTCGTCTGCCGATCCACCTTTCTGGAAAAACAGTGTGCAGAAAATTACGAACAGGAAGCGTATAATGTGGCGGTGTGCCATCGTGTTGATATCAAAGAGTATCATTTGGGATATCAGGATCGTCTTCGTTTGGGTAAAGTACAGCAACCCAAAGACCATACTATGTAATTGGGTTCGACCTATTGAGGTGGCAGAACAGAAAGGGTTAAATAAAATAAAATAAAAAATATCAACATTAAATTTTCCGATCGATTTTTCTCAGAATTTTTTTAGTGCAACCTTGTAATTTTTTTGCACGGTCATAAAGGGTAGAAAAATTACTATCGGATCCCACAAAAAAAATCTATGTTGTCATTTATTTTTTTTGTGATGACGTCATAACTACAAAACAAATGAAAGTCGGAAGATGAATCGCACATATTAATGTGTATTTTTGAAATCAAAAATCGACCTGTTTCAGCGTTTTTTAAAAAACCGGTTGAGTTTTTATTTTAAATATTCTTTACTTTTTGTCCTCACTGTATTTGTTTTTAAAGGTGTGGTTGAAAATTCTTTATTTTTCAAAAATTGGGTTAACACAGGAACGTGGAACAAGAAATGGGACACGAATTTATATTTGAACGAAAATGATTCTGTGGCATTTATTATTATTATTTTTTTTAATTTATTTATTTTTGCACTTTTTGCATTTTCTCATACGACGCTATCACTATTAGAAAATCTGAAGTTTACATAAAAAGTTGGATGGGAATGTTACAGATCTTTTGATATTCTTCAAGATATTCTATAAAAAAAATGGTTGGAGTTACTACTACGCTAAACATCCTATATAAATAAATCTGATAAACCTGAACATGGTCGCGTTATTTTTCTCTATTCTTTAATCAACAAAACGACTTAAATCTCCCTATAAAACGCTAAAATCCCAGATCATCCTCGTCGTAATTACAAAAGTTTCTTTCTATTGCGATGTTTTAATCTCGTGGAAGTTTCGCTTCCGTCGACGCGACGGTGTGAAAGTGAAAAATGAAAGTGATACCTAAACATCAACAATAATCGCGAAACTAAGGGAACGTCTATATGCGTTATTCGAGCGTAAAAATCGGTTCGTTTTCGCACCAAATTCAGCCGTGGACGTGTTATACGAGGGTCGGACGCAAAGTCACGGTGAAAATCGCAATGAAAATTCCCCTTCCAATTTCACTTTTAGATCGACCCTTGTATATTACGCTTCATAAAAATACGCTTAAAACATAATTCAAAAATTAGGAAATTACAAAATCTTGGCTACTACATGGGATGAAAGTGTGGTTTGTTGTATCTTTGTTGCCAAACTTTTCTAAAATTCGTTCAGTAAGAAATACAAGAACAGCTCGGATATTGTCTTGTTTTTATTTTTCTCGCAAGTCCGGAGCATTTATTATGTATATTTACTGACTTAATATGCCGAACAGACTTCTGTCAGTTTAAGTTAACAAAAACTGAAAAAAAAATTTGATATACCTAACTGACTAGGAAGACTAGAAAATCGTAGTTTAGTATTGCACGTTAATCATAATTCAAAAGAGATACAAGCATTGATTTAAAAGAAGAAAACAACAAAGATTCTTTTCAAAACAGAGAAAACTAAATGTTAAGTTTAGAGAACTAGTTCCGCATGTTTGTGTATTAAGTCCACAGTTGTTTATGTTGTATGCAAACGATTTAAAAACTAAATGTTTTTAGGTGAATTGTCGTATTGTTTTCATAAAATTTATCAATTTTATTTTATCCAATTATTATCTGACTTCAACAACAGTACACTACAGTGTTCCGTTGAGTTGTGTAACGGAACCACTATTGTTTGTTTTCTATATAAAATCAGGTTAGCTGTTTAGCTCTCAACCAGAGCTAAACAGTTAATATTAACTGACGATTAGTATTAAATTGTGCATTGAATTCCATTAGAATTAAAATTCTTGGCACGTTGAACAAAAATAAAATGTAAAATAAATAGACGAAACTGAAAAAAAGTTGAAAAAACCTTTGCAAAGATAAAACATAAAAATCCCAGACATGCTCCCAATTCAAATTGCAAATTTGGAATACATAAATATAATAATCGTAATACAAAAATGGAAATATAAATTTCCACCAAAACATCAACTTTCATCTGATCACCTTAAAAATCTGTTTATTACATTAAAAATTACGAAAACAATAGGAACATTTTCTTTTTTTTCCAAAAATCGTACGTACGTCAAACTCCCACATTTTCTTTACAAATGTAGCCTGAAAAAAATTAAATTCAACTTCCACTTTTTCACGATTGCACGAACATTATTCGACAAACGTAGAATTTGTCACATCAACTTTTATCCCTCTTGCGAGTATTTATCCTTAATTATATTTGCCTTCACGTCGTAAATATCTCCACTGCCCTACATCCACTTGTTTACGAAACCTTGTAACGCGATTGTTGAGCGAAGGAAGAGCAAAAAAAAAATAATCTGCGTCATTCACAACAATGACGTGCAATTTTTATAATACAAATATCGAGTCTTTTAAAACAATGCGTGCTTTATAATTGGATTATCGATCCAACAATTTGAACGTACTGTGTAGTAATTTACCAAGTATCTGTTTTTAATCAATTAAAACCTGAAAGGTACGATGAACTCGACGAGGTGACTATTATTCATCAGAAACGGATTTGGAGTTTCCACCTAATTCTGCAATACGTAAACACGAAAATAAATAATGCATCAGCTCAAAACCACACACATCCTTTGTAGTTTACGTAAACAATGGACAGTCGATACAGAATACATACAAACACGAACATAGTAGGTGGTTTTCGGTCTCGGATGAACAGAACGGATCGTACGTACAATGGAGTCGATATCGTTCATTTTTTAATTTCTCCGCCGATCCCGAAGCGCCGACGTAAACAATGTGTTTGTGGCAGTCGAACGTGGGAATTTTCCCATCTAGTTCGTAAATATACAGGGTGTAACATTAGTGCGATATTCTTCGATATCTCCGTTGTTATGTAAAATACAAAAAATATTTTAAGACAAAAGTTTTTTGAATTTATGGTCTCCACCACCTAAAATTTCAGTTATACGGAGTGTTTCGTTTGTGCGCAACAACGAACAACTTCAAAATTTTAAATGGAACACCCTATATATTATTACATTTTTGAATTCCCTGGGTAATTCTAATATAAGTTTGTATAAGATAATATACAAAATAGACATGGGCATATTGAAATATAACACGTACTAAACAATTCAAACAAATAGAAGTTCATTAAAACGAAAAACTAATCTTGGTTTTCGTCATGACAGTTGGTACAGGTAAATGTGGTGTGTTGTCGGCAGATAGGTTTCTTGCAGGTGCAGCATCTAGTTTTTGTCTTGCGGTTCTTTG